>CM038142.1:46195324-46479032 GCA_021437245.1 Aegilops speltoides
CGGTAGGCTGCTCCGGTGGTCCTCTAACCTCATATCTGAAGGTTGCTTCTCCTCTTCCCTCTAGCCCGCTCCCAACCTGTGCTAGCGCCGGTGCTTCTTCGCCGGTCTGTTGGTGGCTGGTTGCAGTGGTGTTGTCGGGACCGGGAGAAATCCTTGGTTGGTGTCTCCTACCACGATGGTGGCCAGGCCCGCGGGCGCGGCTCCCCTTCTTGAAGGCAACGTTGAGATCCCCTCTACCCACCCCTTCCCCTCCGTTCCAAGGTTAACTCTTGTAATCCCATGCCGATTCAGCGGCGGCGGCGCTCGGCGTCGTAACCTTCCTGGGGGCGTCGTTTGGTTAGGAGGGTGTAGGTATGTGGTGCTAGATACGAGGTTTGTGATTGCAGCGGTGGTCCGTTTGGGTTCCGGCGATGTCGGGCTTCCCATTCTCTATTTGGTGCTTACGGGCCATCCCCTGTCCGCCGGTGCTCGGCTCCCTTGAGCCTGGGCGGGAGAGGAAAGGGTTCCCCTTCCCGGCAACAGATCGGTGGCAGCTCAGTGAGCACTAGGGCCATATCCCTCGCATCCGTGCATGCTTTGTTTCCCTATTGTTCGCCGCAAGCTCGCTGCTTCTTCAACTCTGATGTGCCGTTTCCTGCAGCTTACTCTCTTCTTGTTTGGACACTGGTAGTTTTGTGCTTAAATGCCCAGTGAGGTATGCCCGTTGCTGCGACACTGATGCGTGCAAATGTTCTGTGTCGGCAACCCCAAGATCGTGCCTTTCCTTGTTCTAGGGTGAACTCATCCCTCGCTCGACGGTGAGGCGTCCTTCGAGCCAGGACGAGGGGGTAGGGTCCCTCTTCGGCGAGGGAAAAGGAAGGTGTGGTATCTTTCTCCGGTGCAGGAGTTTTGGCGTGTTTGTGGCCAAGGCGGTCGGCAATGCCATTGTCGCTGATGTTTTCTTTGGCGCCGGTGTTTCGAGCCTCAAGGGTGGTCCTTTCTTCAAGCGGTTCTTCATCTCTAACTAGTTTATTAGGTGCTTGTAGTTTGGGACTGTGTTGTAAGCTGTGTTCATTAGCACCCTTATATCTTTGGGCCGCTCGTGTTTTATTTTCTTTGTAAGTGGCGTTGGGCAGGCACTTGTTGGCTGTAATACCTGGCCGGTTGATTGCTTTGTTAATTCAAAGCCGGGCTCATCCTCTAGGCTTTGTTCTACTTGGCAACGTGGAGGGGCTCTCCCCCCCCCCCCTCCCCCCCACTCTTGTTTAATATATAGTACGCACACTCGTGCGTATTCGAGAAAAAAAATTTAACTACTGATAGCAAAGTACTTAACCAAACACGAGAATTAGTTACTGAGTTGACCAGAACGTCTCGTGGTTCTTCCGGTTCTTAGGTGTTGTGCAGCATGGTCATACACTTGATGGTACTACGGTAGAGTAGTTTGGGCAGACCGTGGCCCCGATGTTTAAGTGTTGTGGGAGGTTGTTTACGCAGGGAAATTGTTCGAATTCATTTTTGTTTCATTTCGATGAAAACCGGGAGCGCCGAAGCTCCTCGATTTGAAAGAAAAGAAAAATACTGACAGAAGAGTACTGAAAACCAAACATCTCAAGTTGAAGCCATAACAATGTAGGAGTATGCTACTAGCCCTACTGTGACAATCATAGGCTGCTAGAACCAAAAGGGTCTAACTGCAGATCTCAAACCCTGACTCGATCGACTCCTAACATATGCAACCAGCTAAATCACCAGCTTCGTCGTCTCATGCGACCGCTCCGGCTTCCTCTGGTGATCCCTGCATAATGATGATCAGTCAGATAGGATAAGAACAGAGAGTTCAGAAACATTTGGATCTGCAGAAACATACTACTAGTAGTTCAAAAACGTGCATGCAGCACCATGTGAAGAAGAGCGAACATTTCTTACCTTGTCGCATCGTCGCGGTCGATCAGCCGGACGCGCAGGCCGGCTTGCGAGGGGGGAGCTGGTGATGGGGCGTCCTCTGCACGCAAAGAGCAGAGCAGATAGGTTGATCATTTCTTGCACCGCAGTTCAGCTCTGAAAGTCTGAATGATAGATGCTTGCAGTGCAATGTAATGCAGTGTGCAGTTGAGATGCGAGATGGGACAGGAATCACAACCTACCTTTAGCTTTGGCTTCAAGGACTCGATTGCCGCCGCCTGTGCGTTGTTGCTTGCAGCTTGCTGAAGCAAAGGATGAAACACAAGATTCAGAAAAGGGGTTTTATGGATGTAGCACATCTAACTTGTCAGGGCAGTGTAGATGATATTCAGTTCTGGATTGCACGAGTACCTTGCCGAGGACCCAGTCCGCGGAGTCGAAGTAGGCGCGCTCATGGTCCTGAAGCAGCAGTAGTAGAACAGAAAATTAATGCAAGCAAATACAATCAGATCCTCATTCTGAATATATTTCTTCAGGCTCATGGAACACTCATTACATAATAACTCGTGTATTAGTTTCAGAAAACATTAGTGGTACCAGTGCGACAGCCTCTTCTATAATTGTTTTATGAAACGACTGTGATGAAACAAGTCCGTTGCTATTGAGTGTGTTAGAAGCCAAGCTTGATAATGAACGCTCACGCAGTTGCGTACCTTTGAAATCAGAGGCTTCTTTGGCGCAATCCCTCCGAACTTCTTCTCAGTGACTGTCTGCAACTCAAAAAAAATCAGGGGTTTCAGAGTTCGACTCTTCTTAACGGCCACAAAAAATCAGCATAAAAGAATCTGCAGAACAAAACAAAGATAAAGAAATGGCTCGTGTAAAGTCGACGCAGCGATTATGTGTGGTTTGTATGTGCAGTCAACAAAAGCAACCCCCTCCTATGGCCCTATCGATCGACGACACGCATGATTTGATTTGATTTGACCGGTTTTGTTGTGTAGCTGTTGGGGATAAGTGGGAGAAAAGATCTGCGCCGACTGGCTGTGGTGCGATTGGAATAAGATGACTCCAGTTTCCTGGTATGTAAAGAAGTCGTCGTTTTGTGCTAGAAAATTAGACACCACACGGCTAGTGAGATGTCCCAACAGAACAGAAGTAACTCCTTTCTGCTGGAGTGTTCCTCTAGTAACCGGCCCGAAAATAAAATGTTCAGATAACGCTCCTCGTCCTCGGCATGCACTGTATGAAGAAACATCAACGGACCTAAAGTAAAATAAAATCTTCAGATGACGCTCAGCTAGGAAATATCTTCCGGTAACCGGTCGTCGACACGCAACGCTGCATTGTTTCTACGCCAACACACTGGGGGAGGAGAAAAAAAGGAGAGCAAGACAACATCCACGACAGCAACAGGGCGCCCGAGCGTTGAGAGGAAAATTTCCTCAAGAAACTGAACGGTTCTCCCGGACTGAATTGGCGCGTTTGTCGAAACTCCTTCAGAAACAGGGGAGGGGTTCGATTCACAGAGATTGCATCGATCGATCAAAGTAAGTACCTGATGCCCCATGGCCGAGGCGGGCGAGTTGCCGTTGCCGTTGCCGCTGCAGCCAGTCATCCGGTCGATCTCTCCACGCCAAACAACAAGAAGGCGACGAGCCGACGAAGAAGAAGACGAGGAAGAAGAAGCAGCAGGTTTGAGCAGGTCCTGGCACAAGAGATGAAGAATCGAGGGGTATATATTGAGCATGTGCTTGCGCGAATCCTTGTGAATTGCGCAAAGATTTGGGGTAGGTGAGGGGGGCACCTACTGTGTGGAAGCGAGGGGCGGAAGGGAAGGCGATCGAGGGCGACGGCGATGCGGATCGATCGATCGTGAACGGAGACGCGAGAAAACGTGTGAATGGAAATGGCCTATATATAGAGAGACTAGGGAGAGGGAGCTGAGAATATGCCCGTGGATGTGGCCGGGGAGGTAGGAAAGAGAGAAAAGGCAGGAAAAAGGTGGCGATTTTTACCCGGTCGCGCGTGGAGAACTCGTGGTTTAGATTAGAGAGATGGTTAATTCACTTATGACTTTCCTAGTATATGGCTTGGCGCGTGGTAATTTCTGTAATTAGGAGTGAGGTTATTTGCTTCCAAGTTTGCGGTGGTGGCGTCCATGGCAGCGTGTTATTGTGTCCCCCCCTTCCTGTCGTGATGCCGCGCCATGGTTGCTTGCTTGGAAGGTAAAGGGATCGCCGCACGGGAGACAGGACCCCTAATTTGTAGTACTGCTTGTCCTCCAACCACAAGGGATGTCAAGAACTTGACAATAAAAATCAGATACGTGCACGAACAGTAGGTGCGATCCTGGTGTGGTTCAGGTAGGGAGCCCATGACAAGAACCTGGCAAGTAGCAAATGAGCAAAATTAATTAGCCGAACACCTGAGTGCACGCATATAAACAACGGAAAAGGTATTTTCCTACGATCGCTCTGCTAAAGAAATATAAGTGCTAGGTGTAGATTCAAACCCAGCACCTGTTGTGTTTATACACATAATCCTTACCATTACAACTAGTACCGGTTGTTGTCTATAAAAAGATAACAAGGTATTTGAAACATTTTACTACTATATGAGGAAAGAAATGAAAAAAATTCTTGTTCTTTTTCTTTGAATTTCTCCAATAACTCACGTATAATCATCATGATATCTAGTTTCATGAGTCTCAAGTTGATAACACCCTATTAATTTTCGTGCGGGGGGTGGGGGTGAGGGGGGAGTTGATGAAATATCCACTCGGTAACTTTTTGTGCGAATAGCATGGCAACTCACACATCGTAAAACTGATAACTCGCATACCATAGACCTGATAACTTATATAACTTAGTCCTGATAACTTTGGCGTAGGGGAGGGTGCTGACGAAATATCCCCCGGTAACTTTTGGTGTGAATAGCATGATAACTCACACATCGGAGACCTGATAACTTATGCAACCCGGTCCTGCTAACTTTGGCGAATAGAGATGATGAAATATACATCCGATAACTTTTATGTGAATATCACGGTAGCTCACACATCGCTGACCTGATAACTTATGTATCTAGGTCTTGGTAAATTTGGCGACCGGGTGGAGGGAGGCACGTCGGTTATTTTTTGTGGGAATAGCTTGATAACTCACACATCGCAGGCCTGATAATTTTGGAGAGAAAAAGATGTTGGAAACAAATCTTGATGCTAGTGATACGTCTCCAATGTATCTACTTTTCCAAACATGTTTGCCCTTGTTTTGGACTCTAACTTGCATGATTTGAATGAAACTAACCTGGACTGGCTCTGTTTTCAGCAGAACTGCCATGATGTTGTTTATTGTGCAGAAAACAAAAGTTCTCAAAATGACCTGAAAATCCACGGAGGTAAGTTTTGGAAAATATAAAAAATACTGGCGAATAATCAAGGCCGAGGCCACACCGCCCACGAGGTGGGCGCGCCCCCGGGCGCGCACCCCTGTCTCGTGGGCCCCCTGATGCTTCACCGACCTCAACTCCAACTCCATATATTTCGTTTCGCGGAGAAAAAAATCAGAGAGAAAGTTCCATCGCGTTTTACGATACGGAGCCGCCGCCAAGCCCTAATCTCTCTCGGGAGGGCTGGTCTGGAGTCCGTTCGGGGCTCCGGAGAGGGGGATTCGTTGCCGTTGTCATCATCAACCATCCTCCATCACCAGTTTCATGATGCTCATCGCCGTGCGTGAGTAATTCCATCGTAGGCTTGCTGGACGGTGATGGATTGGATGAGATTTACCATGTAATCAAGTTAGTTTTTTAGGGTTTGATCCCTAGTATCCACTATGTTCTGAGCTTGATGTTGCTATGACTTTGCTATGCCTAATGCTTATCACTAGGGCCAGGGCCGGTCCTAAGATTTTGGGGGCCCGGGGCGAACCAAAAATTCGGGGCCCTTAATAAACATATCATAGTAATAAAAATGAATATATGTTTATATGAAAAATTACCAATAACACTTAAATTCATCCAAGCTTAATATATGTATCAAATAATTTATATATATTACCTTAAAATTTTCTTCTAACAATCCTCGGTGTAAAGTCACTTATGATGGGGTTAATGGCAATCTCATCTAATAATTTCCTCTCAATACATAATGTAGCCAAACCAACCTCCGTTGATTCATTGTTGTCCTCAAATAATTCTTCAACAATTTCAATTCCGAAAACCTTGTTCAAGTTCATTATCACTTAATGACTTAAGGGTGCCCGAGCTCAATAAAAATCCAAATATAGTTTTAACCACCATGAGTTCTTTAAATCTATCCTTCAAAGAAATGATCTCCATATCAACCAAAACCAAAAAATTAACAAATACTTAACTTGGAAACCCTTCTCAGCTTCTAGAATTTATTCTTGACAATCACTTTCGCCAAACTATTGACATTTTCGTCTTGCTGATCAAATTCCGAATTCCCATTAGACTGTTGATCTTCCTCTATGACAACCATCGGTAACTCATCATCTGGGTTTACCAAAGTAGTGGAACCACCCATACTAAACCCGGGCATGGGCAGCCCGGCCCGACGACCCGGCCCGAGCCCGGCCCGAGAAACCCGGGCCGGGCCGGGCCGGGCTTGACATTCGGGTCGGGCTCGGGCTTTGTTTTGCAGCCCGAAAGATAGTTCGGGCCGGCTCGGGCTTCATTTTTTCAGATTTGGGCGGGATTTGGGCCGGGCGGGCTTGCACGCGTCGCTGCATTAAAAAACAGCATTTGGGCTGGGCTTTGAACCGGGCTTGATTTGGGCGGGCTCGGGCTTGAAAATATGGAGTATTTCGGGCTTCGGGCCGGGCTCAGGCTTGAGAAATGAAGGTTGGGCTTTTACAAGCCCGGCCCGAAACCCGGCCCGGCCCGACCTTTCCCAGGTTTAACCCATACTACTCTTGAAATATGTATGAATATGTCCGTGATGTGATTGTATCAATTTATCCACAGCCTTCTCCCTTTTTCCTTTTAGTACTACTCGATGCATAGTTCCTGTTTCTCGCCGACATGATAACACACAATCCTGAAAAAGAAAATCATCGGATCAATTATTGAATGATACCGCACATGCATCAAGGAATGGCAAATCACCAATATGATATACCTGATCCTGATGGTCGAATCTGTGATGAGCGTGAGTCCGTGTATTGTGTGCAGCACCTAGAGTCGGAGAGCAATTGACCAAAGACGGGCGTGGCGATGGGCTCCTTGAACTGAAATCAGCGGTTAACTTGATCAGGAAGGAGATTAGCACCAGCCGCCAGGCGGCAGGAGTGTTGGCGTCGGCGGCCTAGGGCTGGGAGCGTGTGAATCGCTGCGTGATGAATTGGGACAGATCGAACTGTGGAGGGGATACGTTTCCAAAAAAACTGCTGTGGAGGGGATCACGATCTCTTTTTTAGGTAAAGCCGTGAAACCTAGAAAGGATAGCTTTTTTAGGGGTCAGAAGGGATAGCTACTGTCTCTTTTTTCTACATGAAAAAAGGATGAGGGAAGCTATTGCTATCGTGTCGCTGTGGCTCGTTTCGCTAGCGCGCCTGAGTCTGCATGAACGCTGAAGGGCCAGCGCCTTTGACTTTTTTTCCTGACATGAGCCTACCTAGGCCTGCTATACCTAGTACCTAGGTTGGGGCCCCTAGATGGTGGGGGCCCGGGGCGGCGGCCCCCCTGCCCCCCCTCAGGGCCGGCCCTGCTAGGGCCCGAGTGCCATGATTTCAGATCTGAACCTGTTATGTTTTCATGAATATATGTGAGTTCTTGATCCTATCTTGCAAGTCTATAGTCACCTATTATGTGTTATGATCCGACAACCCCGAAGTGACAATAATCGGGATACTTCTCGGTGATGACCATAGTTTGAGGAGTTCATGTATTCACTATGTGCTAATGCTTTGTTCCGGTTCTCTATTAAAAGGAGGCCTTAATATCCCTTAGTTTCCACTAGGACCCCGCTGCCACGGGAGGGTAGTACAAAAGATGTCATGCAAGTTCTTTTCCATAAGCACGTATGACTATATTCAGAATACATGCCTACATTACATTGCTGAGCCGAAGCT
The DNA here is from genome assembly GCA_021437245.1 of Aegilops speltoides. NCBI lineage: Eukaryota > Viridiplantae > Streptophyta > Magnoliopsida > Poales > Poaceae > Aegilops > Aegilops speltoides. The sequence goes on from CM038142.1 coordinate 46,203,301, forward strand.
AGTTCTGTGTCACCCTATGTTATAGCTATTACATGAGGAATCACATCCGACATAATCATCCATCACTGATCCAATGCCTACGATCTTTTCACATATTGTGCTTCGCTTATTTACTTTCCCGTTGCTACTGTTACAATTACTACAAAACTATTATCTTTACTTTTGCCACTGTTACCATTACTATCATACTACTTTGGTACTAAATACTTTGCTGCAGATACTAAGTTATCCAGGTGTGGTTGAATTGACAACTCAACTGCTAATACTTAAGAATATTCTTTGTCTCCCCTTGTGTCAAATCAATAAATTTGGGTTGAATACTCTACCCTCGAAAGCTGTTGCGATCCCCTACACTTGTGGGTTATCAAGACTAATTTCTGGCGCCATTGCCGGGGAACATAGCTCTATTCTTTGAGTCACTTGGGATTTATATCTGCTGGTCACTATGAGGAACTTGAAAGACGAAAAAACTAAGATTTTGCCCTCAACTACGAGGGGAGGTAAGGAACTGCCATCTAGCTCTGCACTAGATTCTTCTTCCGTTATTAGTAAGCTTGCAACATCTAAACCTGCTACTGCTTTGAATTCTGATATGTCGCATGTTATTGATGATGCCACTTCTGCTATGCATGATACTTATGATGAAACTACTTCTGTGCGTGATACTACTGTGCCATTAGGTGAATTTCTTGATGAAAAACTTGCTAGGGTTAGAGAGAATGAAACTATTGAAGATGCTATTATTGATGATAGTGATGATGAAAGTTCTCCCCCTGATTATTAATTACCTGTTGTTCCTGAGGGTTATGTTATGAATTGTTGGGGAACGTAGCAAAAATTCAAAATTTTCTACGCATCACCAAGATCAATCTATGGAGATTCTAGCAACAAGAGAGGGATAGGATGAGCATCTTCATACCTTTGAAGATCCCTAAGCGGAAACGTTACAAGAACGCGGATGATGGAGTCGTACTCGCGGCGATTCAAATCGCGGAAGATCCGATCTAGCGCCGAACGGACGTCTCCTTCTTCTTGATCCAGCAAGGGGAGAGCAGAAGTTGAGGGAGTACTCCGACAACACGACGGCGTGATGTTGGTGGAGCTCGTGGTTCTCCAGCAGGGCTTCGCCAAGCACTACGGAGTAGGAGGAAGAGTTGGAGAAGGGAGGGGCTGCGCCAAAAGCAAAGGGTGTTGCAGCCCTCCCAACCCCCCTCTATTTATAGGGTGAAGGGGAGAGGGGGCCGCCCCCTCTAGATCCCATCTAGAGGGGGGCGGCGGCCAGGAGGGGGAAACTTGCCCCCCAAGCAAAGTGGAGGCGCCCCCTTCCCCTAGGGTTTCCAACCCTAGGCGCCTTGGGCCCTTGGGGAGGGGCGCACCAGCCCACTAGGGGCTGGTTCCCTCCCATATTCAGCCCATCAAGCCCCCCGAGGCAGGTGGCCCCGCCCGGTGGACCTCCGGACACCCTTCGGTGGTCCCGGTACAATACCGATAACCCCCGAAACTATTCCGGTGACTGAAACTGGACTTCCCATATATAAATCTTCACCTCCGGACCATTCCGGAACTCCTCCTGACGTTCGGGATCTCATCCGGGACTCCGAACGACATTCAGTAACCACATATTATTTCCCATAACAACTCTAGCGTCACCGAACCTTAAGTGTGTAGACCCTACGGGTTCGAGAATCATGTAGACATGTCCGAGATGTCCTCCGGCCAATAACCAACAGCGGGATCTGGATACCCATGTGGGGCTCCCACATGTTCCATGATGATCTCACCGGATGAACCACGATGTCGGGGATTCAATCAATCCCGTATACAATTCCCTTTGTCAATCGGTACATTACTTGCCCGAGATTTGATTGTCGGTATCCCAATACCTCGTTCAATCTCGTTACCGGCAAGTCACTTTACTCGTTCCATAATGCATGATCCCATGACCAACCACTTAGTCACACTGAGCTCATTATGATGATGCATTACCAAGTGGGCCCAGAGATACCTCTCCGTCATACGGAGTGACAAATCCCAGTCTCGATTCGTGCCAACCCAACAGACACTTTCGGAGATACCTGTAGTGCACCTTTATAGCCACCCAGTTAAGTTGTGATGTTTGGTACACCCAAAGCATTCCTACGGTATCCGGGAGTTGCACAATCTCATGGTCTAAGGAAATGATACTTGACATTAGAAAAGCTCTAGCAAAACGAACTACACGATCTTGTGCTATGCTTAGGATTGGGTCTTGTCCATCACATCATTCTCCTAATGATGTGATCCCGTTATCAATGACATCCAATGTCCATGGTCAGGAAACCATAACCATCTATTGATCAACGAGCTAGTCAACTAGAGGCTCACTAGGGACATGTTGTGGTCTATGTATTCACACATGTATTACGGTTTCCAGTTAATACAATTATAGCATGAACAATAGACAATTATCATGAACAAGGAAATACAATAATGATCATTTTATTATTGTCTCTAGGGCATATTTCCAACTGTCTCCCACTTGCACTAGAGTCAATAATCTAGTTCACATCACTATGTGATTGTAATGAATCCAACACCCATGGGGTTTGATCATATCTCACTTGTGAGAGAGGTTTATTAGTCAACGGGTCTAAACCTTTCAGATCCGTGTGTGCTTTACAAATATCTATGTCATCTTGTAGATGCAGCTACCAGGCGCTACTTGGAGCTATTCCAAATAACTGCTCTACTATACGAATCCGGTTTACTACTCAGATTCATCTGGATTAGTGTCAAAGTTTGCATCGACGTAACCCTTTACGACGAACTCTTTTACCACCTCCATAATCGAGAAAATTCCTTAGTCCACTAGTTACTAAGGTTAAGTTTGGTCATTGTCATGTGATCCATTCTGGACCACTCTTGTACCCCTTAGTCGACTCATGGCAAGGCACACTTCAAAGCGGTACTCAAAGATAGCATCTCAGAGAGCCTACGTCTAAAGCATAGGGGACGACCTTCGTCCTTTCTCTCTCTTCTGCCGTGGTCAGGTCTTGAGTTTTACTCAATACTCACACCTTATAACACAGCCAAGAACTCCTTCTTTGCTGATCTATTTTGAACTCCTTCAAAATCTTGTCATGGTATGTATTCATTTGAAAGTACTATTAAGCATTTTTGATCTAGCCTTATAGATCTTGATGCTCAATGTTCAAGTAGCTTAATCTAGGTTTTCCATTGAAAAACACTTTCAAATAACCCTATATGTTTTCTAGAAATTCTACAGCATTTCTGATCAACAATATGTTAACAACATATACTCATCAAAAATTCTATAGTGCTCCCACTCACTTCTTTGTAAATACAAGTTTCTCATAAACTTTGTATAAACCCAAAATCTTTGATCATCTCATCAAAGCGTATATTCCAACTCCGAGATGCTTACTCCTGTCCTTAGAAGGATTGCTGGAGCATTGCATACCTGTTAGCATCTTTTAGGATTGACAAAACCTTCTGGTTGTATCACATACAACCTTTCCTCAAGAAAATTGTCAAGGAAACAATGTTTTGACATCCTATCTGCAAGATTTCATAAATAATGAAGTAACTGCTAATACAATTCCAACAGACTCTTAGCATCGCTACGAGTGAGAAAATCTCATCGTAGTCAACTCCTTGAACTTGTCGAAAAACATCTTAGCGACAAGTCGAGCTTTCTTAATGGTGACACTTGCCATCATTGTCCACCTTCCCTTTTAAAATCCATCTGTACCCAACAGCCTTATGACCATCAAGTAGTTCTTCCAAAGTCTACACTTTGTTTTATACATGGATCCTCTCTCGGATTTTATGGCCTAGAGTCATTTGCCGGAATCCGGGCCCACCAACGCTTCTCAGCTCGTAGGTTCATTGTTGTCTAGCAACATGACCTCCAAGACAGGATTATGTACCACTCTGAAGTAGTACGGATCCTTGTCGACCTACGAGGTTTGGTAGTGACTTGATCCAAAGTTCCATGATCACCATCATCAGCTTCCACTTCTATTGGTGTAGGCGCCACAGGAACAACTTCCTGTGCCCTACTACACACTGGTTGAAGTGATGGTTCAATAACCTCATCAAGTCTCCACCATCCTCCCACTCAATTCTTTCAAGAGAAACTTTTCCTCGAGAAAGGACCCGATTCTAGAAACAATCCCTTTTGCTTCCAGATCTGAGACAGGAGGTATACCCAACTGTTTTGGGTGTCCTATGAAGATGCATTTATCCGCTTTGGGTTCGAGCTTATCAGCCTGAAACTTTTTTCACATAAGCGTCACAGCCCCAAACTTTTAAGAAACGACAGCTTAGGTTTCTCTAAACCATAGTTCATACGGTGTCGTCTCAACGGAATTGCGTGGTGCCCTATTTAAAGTGAATGCGGTTGTCTCTAATGCCTAACCCATAAACGGTAGTAGTAATTCGATAAGAGACATCATGGTATGCACCATATCCAATAGGGCGCAGTTATGATGTTTGGACACACCATCACACTATGGTGTTCCAGGCGGTATTAGTTGTGAAACAATTTCCACAATGTCTTACTTGTGTGCCAACCTCGTAACTCAGATATTCATCTCTATGATCATATCATAGACATTTTATCCTCTTGTCACGACGATCTTCAACTTCACTCTGAAATTACTTGAACCTTTCAATATTTCAGACTTGTGTTTCATCAAGTAAATATACTAAGAATCTACTCAAATCATCTGTGAAGTAAGAGCATAACGATATTCACTGTGTGCCTCAGCACTCATTGGATTGCACACATCAAATGTATTACTTCCAACAAGTTGATCTCTTGTTCCATCTCACTGAAAATGAGGCCTTTCAGTCATCTTGCCCATATGGTATGATTTGCATGTCTCAAGTGATTCAAAATCAAGTGAGTCCAAACGATCCATCTGCATGGAGTTTCTTCATGCATATATACCAATAGACGTGGTTCGCATGTCTCAATCTTTTCAAAAACGAGTGAGTCCAAAGATCCATCAATATGGAGCTTCTTCATGTGTTTTATACCAATATGACTCAAATGGCGGTGCCACAAGTATGTGGTACTATCATTACTATCTTATATCTTTTGGCACGAACATGTGTATCACCACGATCGAGATTCAATAAACCCATTTTAGGTGCAAGACCATTGAAGGTATTATTCAAATAAATAGAGTAACCATTATTCTCCTTAAATGAATAACCGTATTGCGATAAACATAATCCAATCATGTCTATGCTCAACGCAAACACCAAATAACAATTATTTAGGTTTAACACCAATCTCGATGGTAGAGGGAGCAGGCGATGCTTGATCACATCAACCTTGGAAACACTTCCAACACACATCGTCATCTCACCTTTAGCTAGTCTCCGTTTATTCCGTAGCTCTTTTATTTCAAGTTACTAACACTTAGCAACCGAACCGGTATCTTAATACCCTGGTGCTACTAGGAGTACTAGTAAAGTACACATTTAATACAATGTATATCCAATATACTTCACCAACCTTGCCACCTTCTCATCTACCAAGTATCTAGGGTAGTTCTCGCTTCAAAGGACTGTTCCTCATTACGAAGCACTTAGTCTCGGGTTTGGGTTCAACCCTGGGTTTCTTCACTAGAGCAGCAACTGATTTGCCATTTCATGAAGTATCCCTTCTTGCCCTTGCCCTTCTTGAAACTAGTGGTTTTACTAACCATCAACAATTGATGCTCCTACTCGATTTCTACTTTCGCGGTGTCAAACATCGTGAATTGCTCAAGGATCATCATGTCTATCCCTGATATGTTATAGTTCATCACGAAGCTCTAATCGCTTGGTGGCAGTGACTATGGAGAACCATCACTATCTCATCTGGAAGATTAACTCCCACTCGATTCAAGTGATTGTAGTACTTAGACAAAGCACATGCTCAATGATTGAGCTTTTCTCCCTTAGTTTGCAGGTTAAGAAACTTGTCGGAGGTCTCATACCTCTTGACGTGGGCACGGGCCTGAAATCCTAATTTCAGCTCTTGGAACATCTCATATGTTCTGCGACGTTTGAAAAATGTCTTCAGTGCCTCAATTCTAAACCGTTTAACATTACGCACTGAACTATCACGTAGTCATCAAAACGTGTATGTCAGATGTTCGCAACATCCACAAACGACACTCGAGGTTCAGCACACCAAGCGGTGCATTAAGGACATAAGCCTTCTGTGCAGCAATGAGGACAATCCTCAGTATACGGACCCAGTCCGCATAATTGCTACTGTCAACTTTCAACTAAATTTTCTCTAGGAACATATCTTAAAACAGCAGAACTAAAGCGTAGGCTACGACATAATTTGCAAAGACCTTTTGACTATGTTCATGATAACTAAGTTCATCTAATTATTTAATGAACTCCCACTTAGATAGACATCCCTCTAGTCATCTAAGTAATACATGATCCGAGTCAACTAGGCCGTGTCCGATCATCACGTGAGACGGACTAGTCATCATCGATGAACATCTTCAGGTTGATCACATCTGCTATACGACTCATGTTCGACCTTTCGGTCTCTTGTGTTCCGAGGCCATGTCTGTACATGCTAGGCTCGTCAAGTCAACCTAAGTGTTTTGCGTGTGTAAATCTGGCTTACACCCGTTTTATATGAATGTTAGAATCTATCACACCCGATCATCACGTGGTGCTTCGAAACAACGAACTTTCGCAACGGTGCACAGTTAGGGGGAACACTTTCTTGAAATTTTATGAGGGATCATCTTATTTATGCTACCGTCATTCTAAGCAAATAAGATGCAAAAACATGATAAACATCTTATGCAATCAAATAGTGACATGATATGGCCAAAATCATTTTGCTCCTTTTGATCTCCATCTTCGGGGCGCCATGATCATCATCGTCACCGGCATGACACCATGATCTCCATCATCATGATCTCCATCATCGTGTCTTCATGAAGTTGTCTCGCCAACTATTACTTCTACTACTATGGCTAATGGTTTAGCAATAAAGTAAAGTAATTACATGGCGTTATTCAATGACACGCAGGTCATACAATAAATTAAGACAACTCCTATGGCTCCTGCCGGTTGTCATACTCATCGACATGCAAGTCATGATTCCTATTACAAGAACATGATCAATCTCATACATCACATATATATCATTCATCACATCCTTTTGGCCATATCACATCACACGGCATATGCTGCAAAACAAGTTAGACGTCCTCTAATTGTTGTTGCAAGTTTTTTACGTGGCTGCTATAGGTTTCTACCAAAAACGTTTCTTACCTACGCCAAAACCACAACGTGATATGCCAATTGCTATTTACCCTTCATAAGGACCCTTTTCATCGAATCCAATCTGACTAAAGTGGGAGAGACAGACACCCGATAGCCACCTTATGCAACTAGTGCATGTCAGTCGGTGGAACCTATCTCACGTAAGCGTACGTGTAAGGTCGGTCCGGGCCGCTTCATCCCACGATGCCGCCGAATCAAGATAAGACTAGTAGTGGCAAGTAAATTGACAAAATCGACGCCCATAACAAACTTGTGTTCTACTCGTGCATAGAAACTACACATAGACCTAGCTCTGATACCACTGTTGGGGAACGTAGCAGAAATTCAAAATTTTCTACGCATCACCAAGATCAATCTATGGAGATTCTAGCAACAAGAGAGGGATAGGATGAGCATCTTCATACCTTTGAAGATCGCTAAGCAGAAGCGATACAATTACGCGGATGATGGAGTCGTACTCGCGGCGATTCAAATCGCGGAAGATCCGATCTAGCGTCGAACGGATGGTGCCTCCGCGTTCAACACACGTACAGCCCAGGGACATCTCCTCCTTCTTGATCCAGCAAGGGGAGAGTAGAAGTTGAGGGAGAACTCCGACAGCACGACGGCGTGGTGTTGGTGGAGCTCGTGGTTCTCCAGCAGGGCTTCGCCAAGCACTACGGAGTAGGATGAAGAGTTGGAGGAGGGAGGGGTTGCGCCAAAAGCAAAGGGTGCTGCAGCCCTCCCACCCCCCTCTATTTATAGGGTGAAGGGAAGAGGGGGTCGGCCTCTCTAGATCCCATCTAGAGGGGGCGGCGGCTAGGAGGGGAAACTTGCCCCCAAGCAAAGTGGAGGCGCCCCCTTCCCCTAGGGTTTCCAACCCTAGGTGCCTTGGGCCCTTGGGGAGGGGCGCACCAGCCCACTAGGGGCTGGTTCCCTCCCATATTCAGCCCATCAAGCCCCCTGGGGCAGGTGGCCCCGCCCGGTGGACCTCCGGACACCATTCGGTGGTCCCGGTACAATACCGATAACCCCCAAAACTATTCCGATGACTGAAACTGGACTTCCCATATATAAATCTTCACCTCCGGACCATTCCGGAACTCCTCGTGACGTCCGGGATCTCATCCAGGACTCCAAACGACATTCAGTAACCACATACTATTTCCCATAACAACTCTAGCGTCACCGAACCTTAAGTGTGTAGACCCTACGGGTTCGGGAATCATGTAGACATGACCGAGACGTCCTCCGGCCAATAACCAACAGCGGGATCTAGATACCCATGTTGGCTCCCACATGTTCCACGATGATCTCATCGGATGAACCACGATGTCGGGGATTCAATCAATCCCGTATACAATTCCCTTTTTTAATCGGTACGTTACTTGCCCGAGATTCGATCTTCGGTATCCCAATACCTCATTCAATCTCGTTACCGGCAAGTCACTTTACTCGTTCCGTAATGCATGATCCCATGACCAACCACTTAGTCACATTGAGCTCATTATGATGATGCATTACCAAGTGGGCCCAGAGATACCTCTCCATCATACGGAGTGACAAATCCCAGTCTCGATTCATGCCAACCCAACAGACACTTTTGGAGATACCTGTAGTGCACCTTTATAGCCACCCAGTTACGTTGTGACGTTTGGTACACCCAAAGCATACCTATGGTATCCGGGAGTTGCACAATCTCATGGTCTAAGGAAATGATACTTGACATTAGAAAAGCTCTAGCAAAACGAACTACACGATCTTGTGCTATGCTTAGGATTGGGTCTTGTCCATCACATCATTCTCCTAATGATGTGATCCCATTATCAATGACATCCAATGTCCATGGTCAGGAAACCATAACCATCTATTGATCAACGAGCTAGTCAACTAGAGGCTCACTAGGGACATGTTGTGGTCTATGTATTCACACATGTATTACGGTTTCCAGTTAATACAATTATAGCATGAACAATAGACAATTATCATGAACAAGGAAATACAATAATGACCATTTTATTATTGCCTCTAGGGCATATTTCCAACATGAATGAGGAAGCTGCTAGAGCTATTTTTGCTTGGAAAGATAGATATGATCTTAAGAAGTTATTAGCTAAATGGAAGCAACAATCTATTAATGCTAGAATGAAACCTGACCCTGCTTTTGCTACTTCACCTATCTGTGTTACTGATAAGGATTATGAATTCTCTGTTGATCCTGAAATAATTACTTTGATTGAATCTGATCCTTTTTATGGCCTTGAATCTGGAACTGTTGTGGCTCATCTTACCAAGTTAAATGATATAGCCACCCTGTTTACTAATGATGAGAAGTCTCACTGTTATTATATCCTTAAGATATTTCCGTTCTCATTAAAGGGTGATGCTAAGACTTGGTTTAATTCTCTTGATCCTGGTTGTGTGCGTAGTCCCTAGGATATGATATATTACTTCTCTTCTAAATATTTCCCTGCTCATAAGAAACAAGCTGCCTTGCGGGAAATATATAATTTTGTGCAAATCAAAGAAGAGAGTCTCCCACAAGCTTGGGGGGGCTTCTCCGATTACTTAATGCTTTGCCTGATCATCCTCTTAAGAAAAATGAAATACTTTATATCTTTTATAATGGACTAACCGATGCTTCCAAGGACTACTTGGATAGTTGTGCTGGTTGTGTTTTCAGGGAAAGAACAGTCGACCAAGCTGAATTACTATTGAATAGTATGTTGACTAATGAAAATAATTGGACTCTCCTGAGCCAATTCCTGAGGCAATTCCTGAACCAATTGAGCCAACTCCTGAGCTTATTCCTAAACCTACTCCAAAGAAGAGGGGTGTTCTATTTCTCAGTCCTGAAGATATGCAAGAGGCAAATAAATCAATGAAAGAAAAAGGTATTAAAGCTGAAGATGTTAATAATTTACCGCCCATTGAAGAAATACATGGTCTTAATATACCACCTGTTGAAGAAACACATTGTCTTGATAACCCGACACAGGTAGTAAAGGTAAATCATAGATATGATAAAGTTGAAATCCCGTCTACTAAATTTCATAGCCCATGCTTAGATGAATTTGATGACTTTATGGCTAAACAAGAAAGTTTTAATGCTTATGTTGGTAGAGAATTAAAGAATAATGCTTTCAAAATAGGATGCTTGAGTGATTATATGGCTAGAGTTAAAGATGAACTTAAACTCATTAGCAAATATGCTTCTATGGTTACCACTCAAGCTGAGCAAGTACTTAAAGCTCAAAGTGATTTGCTCGATGAATTAAATAATAAACATGACTTTTCTGTTAGAGTGGCTACTAGAACTGGTAGAATGACTCAGGAACCTTTGTATCCTGAAGGCCACCATAAGAGAATTGAGCAAGATTCTGAGAGAAATAATTTAGAGGCACCTAGTTCTTCTAAAAAGAAGAAAAAACGATAGGACTTTGCATGCTTCTAGTGAACCTGTTGTAGACACACCTGAGAATCCCAATGATATTTCTATTTCGATCTTTGAAACACAATCGGTGATGAACATGAACCTAGTGATAATGTTAATGATAATGTTCATGTTGATGCTCAACCTAGCAAAAATAATGATGTAGAGATTGAACCTGCTGTTGATCTTGATAACCCACAATCAAAGAATCAATGTTATGATAAGAGAGATTTTGTTGCTAGGAAGCACGGTAGGGAAAGAGAACCATGGGTTCAGAAACCCATGCCCTTTCCTCCTAAACCATCCAAGACAAAGTATGATGAGGATTTTGCGCTTTGCTGAAATGATTAGACCTATTTTCTTACGTATGCGCTTGACTAATATGCTTAAATTAAATCCTTATGCTAAGTATATGAAGGATATCATTACAAATAAAAGAAAGATACCGGAAGCTGAAATTTCCACCATGCTTGCTAATTATACTTTTAAGGGAGGAATACCAAAGAAACTTGGAGACCCCGGGGTACCAACTATACCATGCTCCATTAAAAGAAACTATGTTAAAACTGCTTTGTGTGATCTTGGAGCCGGTGTTAGTGTTATGCCTCTCTCTTTATATCGTAGACTTGAATTGAATAAGTTGACACCTACTGAAATATCTTTGCAAATGGCTGATAAATCAACTGCTATACCTGTCGGTATTTGTGAGGATGTGCCTATTGTGGTTGCAAATGTCACTATCTTAACGGACTTTGTTATTCTTGATATTCCCGAGGACGATAGTATGTCGATTATCCTTGGTAGACCCTTTTGAATCTGTAGGGCTGTTATTGATTGCAACAAAGGCAATGTCACTTTTCATGTTAATGGTAATGAGCATACGGTACACTTTCAGAGGAAACAATCTCAAGTTCATAGCATCAATTCTATTGGAAAAGTTCCAACTATTATTATTGGAGGTTTTGAATTTCCTCTTCCTACTGTCAAGAAAAAGTATGATATTCTTATTATTGGGGATGTTCATATCCCGTTGAGGTAACCTAGTGTTATTCAAAATTTCTCCGGTTCCGTGTTATTCGGAATGCGTTTGTTAACAAGACTTGATCAACCTTGTTAGTGGATTCATTTTGATGATCATGAGATGGATGAAACTAGAAGGCACAACCTTCTGTACCCTCATTTTACTTTCTGTTATTTAAAATAAATAAATCAAAAATAGTATTATCTGTCTGTTTTCTGAATTATTCGTGCAATAAAAAATATCCCGAAAATAAAAGTGCTCCAATTGCCCTGCAAATTTAGTATGATTTTTATGGAATATTTGAGGATTTTAGGCACTGAAAACACTGCAGGAGGGGCAAGCACCTCGCCACGAGGGTGGAGGGCGCGCCCACACCCCCAGGGCGCGCCCCCGTGTCTCGTGGGCCCATGGTGGCCCCCCTCTACTTATTCCTGCACCCACACACTCCATCTTCTTCCCAAAAAAAATCCCCATCCAGCTCAAGCACGAGTTCTAGCTCATTTTGCTGCGATTTTCGATCTCCTTGCTCAAAGCTCCATTCACAAAAATTTTTTGGGAGATTGTTGCTTGGTATGTGACTCCTCCATTAATTGAATCTCATAAGCACCCATAAAAGCAACAAATTCTTCTATTTGTTCCATATCATAGTAATCATATACACCATTAGCATAAGAAGCTAAGGTTTTATTATCATTGAATTTGCATGAAAAGGGAAGGTGTGGAGCCTTCATCCTAGAGCAACAAGTATAATCATGTATCAAGCATAGTTGACGAGCATACCAACGTAATATATGAATTTGATCCCATAATAGTTTCCCTTTTTGTGTCAAGCGATAATCCCTAAAGTATTCACGTTGATCCAATGTGTCTCCCATAACATAATTGAATGGGGTTTTCTCAGGATTATCAAAGTAGTACATAATATCTTGAACATAACGAGCATTGAGGGTTTTAGGAGGTTCCCCATCTCCATGAGTAGTAAGTACACCTAATTTTTTTGGTATTTCGTGTTCCATATCCATAACTAAAGATAGAGAACAACTTAGAACAGCAAATAAAAATTACTTAGTGATAAAGCAAACAAGCACACACGAGAATATTCACCCCACGCTATCACTCCCCGGCAACGGCGCCAGAAAAAGGTCTTGATGACCCGCAAGTATACGGGATAAAGATGCAATAAAAAGTAGGGGCTGTTTAGATAAAGATGCATTAAAGTAAATATAGCGAGTGTGGAAAAGTGGTGGTAGGAGTTGCGGAATTGTCCCTAAGCAATTGACTACTTTACTAGACCGATAGCAAGTTTTATGTGGGAGAGACCACTGCTAGCATGTCATCCCTGACTTGGAATTCTATGCACTTATGATTGGAACTATTAGCAAGCATCCGCAAATACTAATGTTCATTAAGGTAAAACCCAACCATAGCATTAAGATATATTGGTCCCCCTTCAATCCCGTATGCATCAATTTCTATGCTAGGTTGAAGCTTCTGTCACTCTTGCCCTCCAATACATAGTCCTATCAACATACAACTAACCCTATGGTGTGATCCACGCGTGCGCTCATATGATGGGCACCAAAGGACAGCAACATAACCACAAGCAAATTAAATCAATCATAGCAATTCATCAACCACCAATAGGACAACGAAAATATACTCAAACATCATAGGATGACAACACATCATTGGATAATAATATGAAGCATAAAGCACCATGTTCAAGTAGAGGGTACATCGGGTTGCCGAAGAGTGGACCGCTATAGATAGAGGGGGGAAGGTGATGGAGATGTTGGTGAAGATGGCGGTGGTGTTGGTGAAGATCGCGGTGATGATGATGGCCCCGGGCGGTGTTCCGGCGCCATCGGAAGCAAGGAGGAGAGAGCCCCCCTTCTTCTTCTTCTTCCTTGACCTTATCCCTAGATGGGAGAAGGGTTTCCCCACTGGTCAATGGCTCCCATGGTGTGGGAGGGACGAGAGCCCCTCCGAGATTGGATCTGTCTCTCTTTCTCTCCGTGTTTCTGCGTTCCCAGATTCTGCCCCTTCACCGTTTCTTTTATATCTGGAGATCCCTAACTCCGATTGGGGTGAATCTTTCGCCCAGATTTTTCTCATAAAATTAGCTTTCTTGCGGCAAAATAAGAGCGTCAACCGCCTTATGGGTGGCCCACGAGGGTGCCAGGTGCACCCAGGGGGGAGGGCGCCCCCCCTGTCTCGTGGCCACCTCGGGCACCGTTTCGCATTGATTCTTCCTCCGGAAAATCCCAAATATTTCAAAATAATTCTCCGTCCGTTTTTATCCCGTTTGGATTCCGTTTGATATTGGGTTTCTGCAAAACATAAAACATGCAACAAACATGAACTGGCACTGGGCACTGGATTAATATGTTAGTCCCAAAAATAGTATAAAAAGTTGCCAAAAGTATATGAAAGTTTAATAATATCGGCATGGAACAATAAAAAATTATAGATACGACGGAGACGTATCAGCATCCCCAAGCTTAATTCTTGCTCGTCCTCGAGTAGGTAAATGATAAAAAAGATAATTTTTGATGTGGAATGCTACCTAGCATAATCTCGATCATATGTCCAAGTCTATCATTTGACATAAAAACGATAATACTTCGAGCGTACTAATAAAGCAATCATGTCTTTTCAAAACAACATGGCCAAAGCGAGCTTATCCCTACAAAATCATATAGTTTGGTCATGCTTCATTTTCGTCACACAAAATGCTCCCATCATGCACAACCCCGATGACAAGCTGAGCAATTGGTTCATACTTTTTAATGCGCTTCAGCTTTTTCAACCCTCACGCAATACATGAGCACAAGCCATGGATATAGCACTATAGGTGGAATAGAATATGATGGTGGAGGTTTATATGGAGAAGACAAAAAAGGGAGAAAGTCTCACATCGACGCGGCTAATCAACGGGCTATGGAGATGCCCATCAATTGATGTCAATGCGAGGAGTAGGGATTGCCATGCAACGGATGCACTAAGAGCTATAAGTGTATGAAAGCTCAAACTTAAAACTATTGGGTGTGCATCCAACTTGCTTGCTCATGAAGACCTAGGGCATTTGAGGAAGCCCATCGTTGCAATATACAAGCCAAGTTCTATAATGAAAAATTCCCACTAGTATATGAAAGTGACAACATAGGAGACTCTCTATATGAAGAACATGGTGCCACTCTGAAGCACAAGTGTGGTAAAAGGATAGTAACATTGCCCCTTTTCTTCTTCTTTTTTTTCCTTTTTTTTCCTTTTTTCCTTTTTTGGGTGGGCTTCTTTGGCCCCCTTTTTTATGTAGGCTTCTTTGGCCTTTCCTCTTTTTTATTTTTTTTTACTTTTTTTTCATGGGGCAATGCTCTATAATGATGATCATCACACTTTTATTTACTTACAACTCAATATTACAACTCGATATTAGAACAAAGATATGACTCTATATGAATGCTTCCGGCGGTGTACCGGGATGTGCAATGATCTAGCGTAGCAATGACATCAAAAAACGGACAAGCCATGAAAACATCATGCTAGCTATCTTACGATCATGCAAAGCAATATGACAATAAATGCTCAAGTCATGTATGTGATCATGATGGAAGTTACATGGCAATATATCTCGGAATGGCTATGGAAATGCCATGATAGGTAGGTATGGTGGCTGTTTTGAGGAAGATATAAGGAGGCTTATGTGTGATAGAGCGTATCGTATCACGGGTTTGGATGCACCGGCGAAGTTTGCACCAACTCTCGAGGTGAGAAAGGGCAATGCACAGTACCGAAGAGGCTACCAATGATGAAAAGGTAAAAGTGTGCATAATCCATGGACTCACATTAGTCATAAAGAACTCATATACTTATTGCAAAAGTTTATTAGCCCTCGAAGCAAAGTACTACTACGCATGCCCCTAGGGGAATAGATTGGTAGGAAAAGACCATCGCTCGTCCCCGACCGCCACTCATAAGGAAGACAATCAAAGAAACACCCCATGCTTCAAATTTGTCACACAACGGTTACCATACATGCATGCCACGGGACTTGCAAACCTCAACACAAGTGTCTCTGCAATCCACAACGACAATCCACAACTACCCACTAGCATGACTCTAATATCACCATCTTTATATCGCAAAACTATTGCAAGGAATCAAACATATCATATTCAGCGATCACAAGTTTATGTAGGATTTTATGACTAACCATGTGAATGACCAATTCCTGTCATCTCTCTAAATAGATATAAGTGAAGCAAGAGAGTTTAATTCTTTCTACAAAAGATATGCCCATGCTCTAACAAATATAAGTGAAGCAAAAGAGCATTCTACAAATGGCGGTTTTCTATGTGAAGAGAAACAGGCAATCCAAACTTCAAATGATATAAGTGAAGCACATGAAGCATTCTATAAAGCCACACTCAAAAGATTTAAGTGAAGTGCAATGAGCATTCTATAAATCAACCAAGTACTATCTCATACCAGCATGGTGCATAAAAGAAAAGTGAAAAATAAATGCAAAAGACGCTCCAAGACCTGCACGTATCGCATGAACAAAACGAATCCGAAAACATACCGATACTTGTTGAAGAAAGAGGGGATGCCTTCCGGGGAATCCCCAAGCTTAGACGCTTGAGTCACCTTGAATATTTACTTGGGGTGCCCTGGGCATCCCCAAGCTTGAGCGCTTGCTTCTCTTCCTTTTCCTCATATCGAGACCTCCTCAATTAGACACTTCATCCACACAAAACTTCAACACAAAACTCGGTAAGATCCGTTAGTATAATAAAGCAAATCACTACTCTAGGTACTGTAGAAAACCAATTCATATTTTGTTTTTGCATTGTGTCTACTGTAATATAACTTTTTCATGGCTTAAATCCACTGATATAAATTGATAGATTCATCAAAACAAGCAAACTATGCATCAAAAACAGAATCTGTCAAAAACAGAACAGTCTGTAGGAATCTAAACATTCACCATACTTATGGTACTCCAAAAATTCTACCAAAATTAGAAAAAATAAACAAGTCGTACAGAAAGACAGTTCAAAAAGAATCAGAACCATTTGACGTTCCAGTAAAAAATGTAAAATCGCGCTCTACAGCCAAATTTTCTGTCCTGCACCGTACAAACCAACAAGCATTGTAAACATCCTAAAGGCAAACCTTGGCACATTATTATAATACAATGGAATTATACAAGGGGATAATTATTTTTGTTGAAAATTTCTGTAATCAAGATTCACAAAGTTTCCGTGAGCATGAACAAAGTTCAAGGCTAGCTCCCACTTCAACAATGCTTGTCTTTCTCACTTTCACTTTCCTTTTTTTGAAAAGTTTTTAGGTTCCCCTCTTTTTTTTAGACTATATGAAAGAACTCAACAGAAATAAATGACTCTCTAAAACTTCCGAGTTGTCTCCCTGGCAGCGCTTCCTTTAAAGCCATTAAGCTAGGCATATAGTGCTCAAGTAATCAATCCACCCGGATCCCAAGGTATATCAAAGCTAATTTTAATTAACAATGATTTGTAATTTAGTAGTGAGCACAAAGTAACATATATCATGCAACAACAAAGTCTAAATCTCTTCCTATGCATCGCCATGTCATAAAAGAACAATTCATGCACACCAAGTAAAGGCCAATGCATAGTATAAGCAGTTTCTTGCAATTTTATCATATTGGAAACATAGAGAGGTGGAGATGTATTTACTCTCTCATAATAATTGCAAGTAGGAGCAGCAAGCACATGCATATTATATTCATCAAAATCATCATGTGCAACAGTAAGAGGCAACCCATCAATATAATCCTTAGTAAGCACAAACTTCTCCGATATAGTGTAGTTGGGAGAATTCAAAAAGATAATAGAACTATCATGCGTGGGTGCAATAGCAACAATTTCATGTTTAACATAAGGAACTATGGCAAGTTCATCTCCATAAGCATAATTCATATTGGCATCTTGGCCACAAGCATAGCAAGCATCATCAAAAAGGGGTAATTCAAGAGAATAAACGGGATCATAACAATCATCATAGCAATCATCCTTCGGTAAGCACGAAGGGAAATAAAACAATGTATGAGTTGAAGAGTTACTCTCATTAGAAGGTGGGCACGGTTAGCTAATCCGCTCTTCCTTCTTTTGTTCTTCGCTCTCCTCATCATTTTTTCATCCAATGAGCTCACAGTTTCATCAATTTCTTCTTCCATAGACTCCGGCAAAATATTAGTCTCTTCTTGGACAGCAGAGACTTTCTCAATAAATGCATCAATATTGTAATTGTATTCATAATTCTTATAACAATATTTAAGTATAGCAAAATTTTCAGGTCTATAAACTGAATCGTCAAAATCATCAAACTCTTTAAACATAGATTCAATCTCATAAGCACCCATAAAAGCAACAAATTCTTCTATTTGTTCCACATCATAGTAATCATATACACCATTAGCATAAGAAGCTAAGGTTTTATTATCATTGAATTTGCATGAAAAGGGAAGGTGTGGAGCCTTCATCCTAGAGCAACAAGTATAATCATGTATCAAGCATAGTTGATGAGCATACCAACGTAATATATGAATTTGATCCCATAATACTTTCCCTTTTTGTGTCAAGCGATAATCCCTAAAGTATTCACGTTGATCCAACGTGTCTCCCATAACATAATTGAATGGGGTTTTCTCAGGATTATCAAAGTAGTACATAATATCTTGAACATAACGAGCATCGAGGGTTTTAGGAGGTTCCCCATCTCCATGAGTAGTAAGTACACCTACTTTTTTGGTATTTCGTGTTCCATATCCATAACTAAAGATAGAGAACTACTTAGAACAGCAAATGAAAATTACTTAGTGATAAAGCAAACAAGCACACACGAGAATATTCACCCCACGCTATGACTCCCCGGCAACGGCGCCAGAAAAAGGTCTTGATGACCCGCAAGTATACGGGACAGTTGTAGCCTGATGTCTACTACACAACCTTCTTCTTATAGACGTTGTTGGGCCTCCAAGTGCAAAGGTTTGTAGAACAGTAGCAAATTTCCCTCAAGTAGATGACCTAAGGTTTATCAATCCGTGGAAGGCGTAGGATGAAGATGGTCTCTCTCAAACAACCCTGCAACCAAATAACAAAGAGTCTCTTGTGTCCCCAACACACCCAATACAATGGTAAATTGTATAGGTGCACTAGTTTGGCAAAGAGATGGTGATACAAGTGCAATATGGATGGTAGATATAGGTACTTGTAATCCGAAATAATAAAAACAGCAAGGTAACTAATGATAAAAGTGAGCATAAACAGTATTGCAATGATAGGAAACAAGGCATATGGTTCATACTTTCACTAGTGCAAGTTCTCTCAACAATAATAACATAGATAGATCATATAACAATCCCTCAACATGCAACAAAGAGTCACTCCAAAGCCACTAATAGCGGAGAACAAATGAAGAGATTATGGTAGGGTACGAAACCACCTCAAAGTTATTCTTTCGGATCAATCTATTCAAGAGTTCGTACTAGAATAACACCTTAAGACACAAATCAACCAAAACCCTAATGTCACCTAGATACCTCCATTGTCACCTCAAGTATCCGTGGGCATGATTATACGATATGCATCACACAATCTCAAATTCACCTATTCAACCAAAACAAAGTACTTCAAAGAGTGCCCTAAAGTATCTACCGGAGAGTCAAGACGAAAACGTGTGCCAACCCCTATGCATAGGTTCATGGGCGGAACCCACAAGTTGATCACCAAAACATACATCAAGTGGATCACGTGATATCCCATTGTCACCACAGATAAGCACGGCAAGACATACATCAAGTGTTCTCAAATCCTTAAAGACTTAATCTGACAAGATAACTTCAAAGGGAAAACTCAATTCATCACAAGAGAGTAGAGGGGGAGAAACATCATAAGATCCAACTATAATAGCAAAGCTCGCGATACATCAAGATCGTGCCATAGAGAGAACACGAGAGAGAGAGAGAGAGATCAAACAGATAGCTACTGGTACATACCCTCAGCCCTGAGGGTGAACTACTCCCTCCTCGTCATGGAGAGCGCCGGGATGATGAAGATGGCCACCGGTGAGGGATCCCCCTCCGGCAAGGTGCCGAAACGGGCTCCCGAGAGGTTTTTGGTGGCTACAGAGGCTTGCGGCGGTGGAACTCCTGATCTATCTTCGTCTTCGATGTTTTTAGGGTACGTGGACTTATATAGGCAAAAGAAGTCCGTCGGGGGAGCCTCGAGGGGCCCAGAAGATGGGAGGCGCGCCCATGGGGTGGGCGCGCCCTTCTATCTCCTGGCTTCCTCGAGCCTTCCCTGGCTTGAACTCCAAGTCTCCCGGATCATATCCTTTCCAAAAATCACGCTCCCGAAGGTTTCATTCCGTTTGGACTCCGTTTGATATTCCTTTTCTTCGAAATACTGAAACAGGCAATAAAACAACAATATGGGCTGGGCCTCCGGTCAATAGGTTAGTCCCAAAAGTAATATAAAAGTGTATAATGAAGCCCGTAATCATTCAAAACAGATAATAAAATAGCATGAATGCTTCATAAATTATAGATACGTTGGAGATGTATCAGCATCCCCAAGCTTAATTCCTGCTCGTCCTCGAGTAGGTAAATGATAAAAGAAAGAATTTATGAAGTGTGAATGCTAGCAGGTGCACAAGTTTGATTAATGATAATTTCAATAACCTTCTCTAGCATGATTATATGTCATAACAGTAGTTCGTCTCATAAAACTTCTCACGAACAAGCAACCAGCAATTCACATGTTAAAGCATAGACCATAAACTTTCTTGAAAACTAGCAAACTTCATTCTTAGTCATCAAACAATTACAATTCATCTTATTTTCAGGAAGAGTCTATGTCAGAGCTTTGATTTAGCAAACTCCACATACTCAACTATCATATAGTCTTCTACAATTGCTAACACTCACGCAATACTAATGGTTATGGAGTTTCAATCGGACACTAAGAAAGATAGGGGCTTATAGTGTTGCCACCCAACGTATTCACCTTTGGGTGATGTCAACAATAATAGTTCATGCTAACTTACATCCAATTGGATATATATATATATCAGGACCTTTCCTACACGAGGTGCTTGCCAAAGGATAAAATGAAAAAGGGAAAGGTGAAGATCACCTTGACTCTTGCATAAAGTAAAAGACATAAAGTAAAAGATAGGCCCTTCGCAGAGGGGAGCAGAGGTTGTCATGCGCTTTTAGGGTTGGATGCACAAAATCTTAATGCAAAAGAATGTCGCTTTATATTGCCACTTGTATATGGACCTTTATTATGCAGTCCGTCGCTTTTATTGCTTCCATAACAAGATCGTATAAAGCTTATTTTCTTCACACTAATAAATCATGCATATTTAGAGAGCAATTTGTATTGCTTGCACCGATGACAACTCACTTGAAGGATCTTACTCAATCCATAGGTAGGTATGGTGGACTCTCATGGCAAAACTGGGTTTAAGGATATTTGGAAGCACAAGTAGTATCTCTACTTGGTGCAAGGAATTTGGCTAGCATGAGGGGGAAAGGCAAGCTCAACATGTTTGAATGATCCATGACAATATACTTTAACTGATATGTAGAAAACATAACCCATTACATTGTCTTCCTTTTCCAACATCAACTCTTTAGCATGTCATACTTAATGAGTGCTCACAATTATAAAAGATGTCTAAGATAGTATATTTATATGTGAAATTTCTCTTCCTTTAATATTCTTTCATGAATTGTTCAAATGACCAATACAATGCTTGCTAACCTTCAATAAATTTACAACCTCTACTTTTTAGATGTGAAGTCATTACTCCCCATGGGATAAGCAAATGAGACATATATATTTTCAGATTTGTGACATTCAACTCATTCAACCATTTACTCATAGGATATAAGTGAAGCACACGAGTAAATGAAAAACTACTCCAACAAGATATAAGTGAAGATCAATGAGTAGCTAAATCATGTAACTATGTGAAGACTCTCTCTCATTAAAGAATTTC
Source organism: Aegilops speltoides (assembly GCA_021437245.1). Classification (NCBI taxonomy): domain Eukaryota; kingdom Viridiplantae; phylum Streptophyta; class Magnoliopsida; order Poales; family Poaceae; genus Aegilops; species Aegilops speltoides. The sequence continues at coordinate 46,225,101 of CM038142.1, forward strand.
AGATCTTGGTATTGTATTCAAACAGCAAGCAAAACAAAATAAAATGACATTTCAAGGATAGCACAACTCATGTGAAGAAGCAAAAACTTAGGCTCAACTGATACTAACCGATAGTTGTTGAAGAAGAAAGGTGGGATGCCTACTGGGGCATCCTCAAGCTTAGATGCTTGAGACTTCTTGAAATATTATCTTGGGGTGCCTTGGGCATCCCCAAGCTTGAACTTTTGTGTCTCCTTAATTCCTCTCATATCATGGTTTCTCTTTTTATCAAAAGCTTCATCCACACCAAACTCAACAAGAACTCGTGAGGTAGGTTAGTATAAACCAATGCAAAACCTTATCATTTTCTACTGTAACAAATCACTAAAATTATTATTCCTCATTGCATACTAAATGCCTCTGCATATTTAATACTCCTATCCTCAAATAGAATCATTAAACAAGCAAGCATATGCAAACAATGCAAACATAACAGCAATCTGCCAAAACAGTATAGTCTGTAAAGAATGCAAGATTCATCATACTTCCCTAACTCCAAAAATTATGAGAAAAATACTATGCTGTAGAATATTTATCAGAGACCATTATGCAAAAAGTTTCAACATTATATCATGCTCTGACTTTTCTAGGGAATTTTTGCAACAGCGGTAAACTTTCTGTTTTCAAACAGCAACATGTATACTAGCAAAATAAGCATGGCAAAGGCTATCCTTGACATTTTTATTGCAAATAAAGATGCAAAACATTATTATAAATAACAGAAAGCAAATACTAACAAGAAAAAATGATGCTCCAAGCAAAACACATATCATGTGGTGAATAAAAATATACCTCCAAGTAAAGTTACCGATGAACGAAGACGAAAGAGGGGATGCCATCCAGGGCATCCCCAAGCTTAGGCTTTTGGCTATTCTTGAATATCTTGGGGTGCCATGGGCATCCCCAAGCTTAGGCTCTTTCCACTCCTTATTCCATAGTCCATCGAATCTTTACTCAAAACTTGAAAACTCCACAACACAAAACTCAACAGAAAACTCGTAAGCTCCGTTAGTATAAGAAAATAAAACCACCACTTAGGTACTGTAATGAACTCATTCTAAATTCATATTGGTGTAATATCTACTGTACTCCAACTTATCTATGGTTCATACCCTTCGATACTACTCATAGATTCATCAAAATAAGCAAACAACACATAGAAAACAGAATCTGTCAAAAACAGAACAGTCTGTAGTAATCTGTATCAAACGTATACTTCTGGAATTCCCAAAATCCTACCAAATTAGGAAGTACTAATAAATTTATGTTCCAATCCAGAGCAAAAAGAATCAGATCATAATCACGTTTCTGTGAATTAACAAAACTAATTTACTGGGTGCAAAAGTTTCTGATCCTCAGCAGGATCAACACAACTATCACCGTAAGCTATCCTAAAGGTCTTACTTGGCACTTTATCTATTATATATAAAAAGTGCTTGACGGGTTAATTAGAAAAAAGATAAATTAACTAGGAATTACCACAATAATTAGAAAGATCTGGCCGTTGATTTCATGGACCCATCACTTAAAAGACGTAATTAATGGATTAGATATAAGAGCGATCTATCTTAAAAAGAAAAAAAAACAAGAGCTATTCTTAGCCTGTACGTAGCCATCCTCAACTTGTACGTAAAATTTCACGTTTTAAAACATTGTGCTGGATCGATCAGCCTCCACTTCCTCAAAAAAAAAATGATCACGTCAAACAAAAAGTTGGTCGGCGCCCAAGCAATTCCATACAAAAAGGACCGACCAGCCTCCAAGTTAAAAAAAAGTTCCATATTTCCAGAAAAAAAAGGTCCATCATCCCCAACTCCAATCAAGTTAGCTTCACGTACATGTTAAAAAAAGCGGTCAACTTTAAGTCTATTCAAGATGTGGGCTGCTCGCTTGTCAAAAGAAAAAAAAAGGACATGTGCTGCTCTTACGTGAAAAAGAGGACGTGCGTTGCTCGGTTCAAAAAATACACGCAGATTACTGTATGCATGCATGCATTTAGCTGGAACAAAATATGTGCAGGTGTTCCTCGATATATGCATACTTGGTGTGTGTGCATTTCCTTAGGTAAAAGAGTGTGCATGCAAGCCCTTGATATATGCGTATAATTAGAGATTTTAAACGTTTGTATTGATGGTGTACGTAGCAGCAAGAGCTTTTATGGACACGATGAATTTCTGTAGCTGCTCGCCTGCGTGGATGAACAGTTGATTTGGCAGCACCATGATTTACATAGTCGCACGAAGGCGGAAATTTGTGGAGCTCCTTGCTTCGTGGTCAACATAGTTGTGCAGGAAAAACCAATTTCTCGACTACCTTGCTTTGCCGACAAGCAGTTTATTTGCAGCTTTATGGTTGACACGCCCATCATCGAGACCAAGCGGTAATTAATACCGAACTTGAAAACTCCTAAATTTATAACAGAATGAATCAACGTGATATTAGAGTAGGGGAAGACTGAGTTTGTCCAGTGAGACCAGACAAGCAAATCGAGGTTTCATTTACTGACATATGTTTTTAGTACAAATGAGTTTCCTATTTAAATGCAAGTGGCCTGGCTGGCTCCATGTTGCTCTTACGTGCCGTCCAGCCTGGGCAAGCTAGACCAAATCTATATGATGAACATTCTTGCTTCAGATCTTGACGAGTAAGTAATACTGAATTGGCTAATTCATATATGTTTTTAGTATATATTAAAAATACATTTACATTTGTATATATATAATAGTCTACTGAAAAAATACTACCTAAAAAGTGTTATATATACTATCAAAATATTCTTATATACTACTCCATCCGTTCCTAAATATTTGTCTTTCTAGAGATTTCAACAAATGACTACATACGGAGCAAAATGAGTGAATCTACACTCTAAAATATGTCTATATACATCCATATGTGGTAGTCCATTTGAATCTCTAAAAAGACAAATATTTAGGAACGGAGGGAGTACATACTACATCTACATATTGTCCGGTTTGACAGATATATTATATAAACTACACAAAACTCACGTCATTCTAACTATCACTTGGTCGTAGGAACCTTTTGTCATCTTTATCTCTTAAAGCTGCCATTTTGGATATCATCACAACTTAGGAAAACATAACTTTGACAATTATTATCTTAATAATTTTATAAAACCAAATTCTTACTGTAATATATTTGTGAAAATGTCTATTCTGGAAGTATATTTTTGGAAAAAGTTATGCATACCAATTTCATGTTCCTAACCCAAAAAATATTTGTAGTAAAAGGTCCAAAGTATAACTCTAAATATGCCAAAAAGGAAAAGTTTGAGAGAGAGGATAATGTACTTGGTATATAATTTGATTTCACTTTTGTTGTTTATCGGATATGATTACACCACTATTGGTGCAAAATCAGGCTGTATATATGGTATGTGACCATGATTTCACACATAGAACCTCCGCTCAACAAAGTTTGAACCACTCCTATTTTCAATCAAGACACCCTTGAAGCCATCAAACTTTTATAAGTGTGAATGTAGTCGATTTTTTCAAATATATGGTCAATTTACGTTCCATATATAGCCAAATTATGAGCTGAAACAAAAAAGCAGGCCTACAAGTGATGATCCTATGTAATATCATCTATCAACCTAAACGAGGGGTTATGCAGGTATACAAAGATGAGGATTATTGAGCTTGGAATTCATTGAAACGCTTCTAACAACAGGAACACATGTGAGAGAAAGATATATATTCCAAGATAACCATGTCACCAACTGAATCGCCATGGCCTTTTCTTCTAAAAAAGGAGATGACATATAATCTCACTATGCTTCGCAATGAGAACCAATAGAAGCCAGGGGAAACCTCTAAAGAAGGTATGACTATATCTACCAAAACAACTTTTCCCAGATGGACAACTATATGTTGCATTCTCAAGAGTTACAAGAAGAGATGAGCTGCGGCTAATGGTAAATGACACTTAGAAACATGGATGATTTGATGAAGAAAATTGTCTATAAATAAATTTTATAAAGGTATGAACAGGAAAATGCACTTTGTCATTGATCAAGAACAATAACAATGTGTTGAGATACTATATATGTTGGCAAAACACTCATATTCGCAAATATTACAACATTTCGTTCTATTTTTTCTTTTCAAACATCAAACAATATCATATTATGATAAAACGCTAAAATGTTAATAATGTAACTTTCCTTCACTAAATTCTAGCCCACGTAAGACACAATTGGTGGTAATTACCAGGTACACACATACAACTGAAAGGGTGGTATATCAAGCTTACATAACGATAACATATATAACAATTCCTACGTGAAACCTGTGACGATTACTTAGTGTGCATTAAAAAGAAAATCTTCAAACAAAGAAACGCGCGAAAAGGAGAAAAAGACAATACAAATATTTTTCAATGTCATGAAATTTGGTTCAACATTTCCTTCCAAAAATCAATATAATTTTATTCTCATGATAAAGGTCGGTTATTTCTTTTATATATTAACTTTGTAAATTTTCATGAAATTTGGTTCAACTTTTCCTTACAAAAAGCAATATAATTTTTCTCATGATAAAGGTTAGTTATTTCCTATATAAATTAACTTTTTAAATTCTAGCCCGCACTTTGTGCGGGCCACTTTGCTAGTTGAAACAAAAGATATAAAACATTATTATTACAGTAGCATAATCATGTGAACACATAGAAACAGTAATGGTAAATATTGGATTGTCTCCCAACAAGCGCTTTTCTTTAATGCCTTTCTAGCTAGGCATGATGATGGCAATGATGCTCACATAAAAGATAAGAATTGAAACATAACGGGAGCATCATGAAGCATATGACTAGCACATTTAAGTCTAACCCACTTCCTATGCATAGGGATTTTGTGAGCAAACAATTTATGGGAACAATAATCAACTATAATATGAAGGTAAAACAAGCATAGCTTCAAGATTTTCAACACATAGAGAGGAAACTTGACATTATTGCAATTCCTACAAGCATATATTCCTCCCTCATAATAATTTTCAGTAGCATCATGAATGAATTCAACAATATAACCAGCACCTAAATCATTCTTTTCATGATCTACAAGCATAGAAAATTTACTACTCTCCACATAAGCAAAATTCTTCTCATTCGGAATAGCGGGAGTATCATAAGAGACTTGAACACTAAAAATTGTTTCCACATTAAAAGAGTAATGTTCAGAAAAAGGGTAATCATAATCATGACAAGTTTTATAAATATAATCACCACTACTTTTTGTAGCATAAGTTTCATCACAATAATCATCATAAGTAGCAACTTTGTTCTCATCATAATCGATTGAAACCTCTTCCAAGATAGTGGAATCATCACTAAATAAAGTTGACACTCTTCCAAATCCACTTTCATATTCATCACAATAAGATTCAACATCCTCCAAAATAGTGGGATAACTACTTCCTAAAGTTGACACTCTTCCAAACCCACTTTTATCAATATAATCATCATAGGTAAGAGGCATGCTATCATCATAACAACTTTGCATATCAAAACTTGGGATGCTAAAAATATCTTCTTCATTAAACATAGCATCCCCAAGCTTGGGACAAACATTAATTTCAGCAAATATATTCTCAAATATTTCATTCTCATCAAACATAGCTTCCCCAAGCTTGGGCCCTTTCATATCATAAGCATAATCACTCTCATCATTAAAAATATGGATAGCACCAATAGTATAGCAATTATCATCATCACAATGAGTAGTAGGAGCAACATCATTTAGGAGGGATAACTTTCTACCTTTGTTGCTCCTTATTTTCTTTTTCTTCTTCACATTATGTGTGGGTTCAACCTTCCTCTTTGAGCTCCTTATTGACTAGATTGGTTGAATAGAAAGCTCCTCCTCGTTACCTGATTCATCATAAGAAATAATAGGAGGATATTGGGAAGTCTCTTCCCTTTCATTAGTATTCTCATAATCTTCTACTTGCTTTCTTTTCTTTAGGTAATTGGCAATATAAGGATTTCCAATGCAATTCACCGCACAAAACATATAAATCGTCTCTAGATCAAAATCAAGAAGCTTATAACGGGCAAATTTTGGAAGGTGCTTACTTAAACGATTCATTTCTTCATAACCCATAAGCAAACTAAGTTCATTATAATGTGCAAGGGAAATCAAATCATCACAATTTTTGGACACGATTCGATCATGAAACAACTTGCATCGGAGATGTAAATGACCACTTTCATTGCAAACTTCACAAGTACAGCCAAGAAAATATAATTTTTCAGCACTCTTATCTAGCCTTTCTTGTAACAATTTAGTTTCTAAATGCTTATTCCTCTTGCAATATCTATCTTCTCTATTTGGTGTGTCCATGCAAACCCAATGCTCTCCACAAAAATCGACATGCTTATAGGAGACATTTTCATCATAACTAGTGCAATCATCATTAATAGTATGGATATTCAAAGCATTCATACTAACAACATTGCAATCATGCTCATCATTCAAAGATTTAGTATCAAACATTTTATAGACTTCTTCTTCTAGCACTTGAGCACAATTTTCTTTTCCATCATACTCACGAAAGATATTAAAAAGATGAAGCGTATGAGACAAACTCAAATCCATTTTTTTGTAATTTTATTTTATAAACTAAACTAGTGATAAAACAAGAAAAAAAAGATTCAATTGCAAGATCTAAGGATATACCTTCAAGCACTCACCTCCCCGGCAACGGCGCCAGAAAAGAGCTTGATGTCTACTACACAACCTTCTTCTTGTAGATGTTGTTGGGCCTCCAAGTGCAGAGGTTTATAGGACAGTAGCAAATTTCCCTCAAGTGGATGACCTAAGGTTTATCAATCCGTGGAAGGCGTAGGATGAAGATGGTCTCTCTCAAACAACCCTGCAACCAAATAACAAAGAGTCTCTTGTGTCCCCAACACACCCAATACAATGGTAAATTGTATAGGTGCACTAGTTCGGCGAAGAGATGGTGATACAAGTGCAATATGGATGGTAGATATAGGTATTTTTGTAATCCAAAATAATAAAAACAGCAAGATAACTAATGATAAGAGTGAGCGTAAACGGTATAGCAATGATAGGAAACAAGGCATAGGGTTCATACTTTCACTAGTTCAAGTTCTCTCAACAATAATAACATAGATAGATCATATAACAATCCCTCAACACGCAGCAAAGAGTCACTCCAAAGCCACTAATAGTGGAGAACAAACGAAGAGATTATGGTAGGGTACGAAACCACCTCAAAGTTATTCTTTCAGATCAATCTATTCAAGATTTCGTACTAGAATAACACCTTAAGACAAAAATCAACCAAAACCCTAATGTCACCTAGATACTCCATTGTCACCTCAAGTATCCGTGGGCATGATTATACGATATGCATCACACAATCTCAGATTCATCTATTCAACCAACACAAAGTACTTCAAAGAGTGCCCAAAGTTTCTACCGAAGAGTCAAGACGAAAACGTGTGCCAACCCCTATGCATAGGTTCATGGGCGGAACCCGCAAGTTGATCACCAAAACATACATCAAGTGGATCACATGATATCCCATTGTCACCACAGATAAGCACGGCAATACATACATTAAGTGTTCTCAAATCCTTAAAGACTCAATCCGACAAGATAACTTCAAAGGGAAAACTCAATTCATCACAAGAGAGTAGAGGGGGAGAAACATCATAAGATCCAACTATAACATCAAAGCTCGCGATACATCAAGATCGTGCCATAGAGAGAACACGAGAGAGAGAGAGAGAGAGAGAGAGAGAGAGAGAGATCAAACACATAGCTACTGGTACATACCCTCAGCCCCGAGGGTGAACTACTCCCTCCTCGTCATGGAGAGCGCCAGGATGATGAAGATGGCCACCGATGAGGATCCCTCCCAGAGTCTTGCCGAACAGGCTCCGAGAGGTTTTTGGTGGCTACAGAGGCTTGCGGCGGCGGAACTCCCGATCTATCTTCGTCTTCGATGTTTTTAGGGTACATGGACTTATATAGGCGAAAGAAGTCGGTCGGGGGAGCCTCGAGGGGCCCAGGAGACAGGGGGCGCGCCCAGGAGGGGTGGGCGTGCCCTCCTATCTCCTGGCTTCCTCAAGCCTTCGCTGGCTTGGACTCCAAGTCTCCCGGATCATATCCTTTCCAAAAATCATGCTCTCGAAGGTTTCATTCCGTTTGGACTCCGTTTGATATTCCTTTTCTTCTAAATACTAAAATAGGCAATAAAACAGCAATATGGGCTGGGCCTCCGGTTAATAGGTTAGTCCCAAAAGTAATATAAAAGTGTATAATAAAGCTTGTAATCATTCAAAACAGATAATAAAATAGCATGAATGCTTCATAAATTATAGATATGTTGGAGACGTATCATAGCCTCTTTCGATAAGTAAGAGTGTCGAACCCAACGAGGAGCTAAAGGTAGAACAAATACTCTCTCAAGTCCTATCGGCCACTGATACGACTCTACGCACGATTGACGCTCGCTTTACCTAGAACAAGTATGAAACTAGAAGTACTTTGTAGGTGTTGTTGGATAGGTTTGCAAGATAATAAAGAACACGTAAATAAAAAGTAGGGGCTGTTTAGATAAAGATGCAATAAAGTAAATATAGCGAGTGTGGAAAAGTGGTGGTAGGAGTTGCGGAATTGTCCCTAAGCAATTGACTACTTTACTAGACCGATAGCAAGTTTTATGTGGGAGAGGCCACTGCTAGCATGTCATCCCTGACTTGGAATTCTATGCACTTATGATTGGAACTATTAGCAAGCATCCGCAACTACTAACGTTCATTAAGGTAAAACCCAACCATAGCATTAATATATATTGGTCCCCCTTCAATCCCGTATGCATCCATTTCTATGCTAGGTTGAAGCTTCTGTCACTCTTGCCCTCCAATACATAGTCCTATCAACATACAACTAACCCTATGGTGTGATCCGCGCGCGCGCTCATATGATGGGCACCAAAGGACAGCAACATAACCACAAGCAAATTAAATCAATCATAGCAATTCATCAACCACCAATAGGACAACGAAAATCTACTCAAACATCATAGGATGGCAACACATCATTGGATAATAATATGAAGCATAAAGCACCATGTTCAAGTGGAGGATACAGCGGGTTGCGGGAGAGTGGACCGCTGTAGATAGAGGGGGGAAGGTGATGGAGATGTTGGTGAAGATGGCGTGGTGTTGGTGAAGATCGCGGTGATGATGATGGCCCCCGGCGGCGTTCCGGCGCCACCGGAAGCAAGGGGGAGAGAGCCCCCCTTCTTCTTCTTCTTTCTTGACCTTCTCCCTAGATGGGAGAAGGGTTCCCCCTCTGGTCCTTGGCTCCCATGGCGTGGGAGGGGCGAGAGCCCCTCCGAGATCGGATATGTCTCTCTGTCTCTCTCTGTTTCTGCGTTCCCAGATTCTGCCCCTTCACCGTTTTTTTTATATCCAGAGATCCGTAACTCCGATTGGGGTGAATCTTTCGCCCAGATTTTTCTCGTAAAATTAGCTTTCTTGCGGCAAAAGAAGAGCGTCAACCGCCTTACCGGTGGCCCACGAGGGTGCCAGGCGTGCCCAGAGGAAGGGCACGCCCCCCTGTCTCGTGGCCACCTCGGGCACCGTTTTGCGTTGATTCTTCCTCCGAAAAATCCCAAATATTCCAAAATAGTTCTCCGTCCATTTTTATCCCATTTGGATTCCGTTTGATATTGGGTTTCTGCGAAACATAAAACATGCAACAAACAGGAACTGGCACTGGGCACTGGATCAATATGTTAGTCCCATAGAATAAAAAGTTCCCAAAAGTATATGAAAGTTGAATAATATCGGCATGGAACAATAAAAAATTATAGATACGACAGAGACGTATCAGAAACTTTAGTGCCCTTGATATTATTATTCTGTTTCATGCCTTGTTTGGTGATAATAGTTTTAGTATGGGTGTCGTTATTGCTAAACGTCTAAGCTTGAATCGTACAAAAGGCCCCATCTTTGGAGGTATCTATGTTGCACGTCTTGCTAAACATTTTGAGATACCTATTAGGCACCATGAGAAGGAGGAGACAATATTGCCTCCTTACATTTTAGATTACAGGAGCGTGATAGCACATGAGTTTATTGTTCATAATGATGATAAGATACTCCTGTATAACTTGAGATTTAATAAGAAACACAATGAGACTATTATTCTGCCTACGCCTCTGTTGTTTGATTTGACTGCAATTAATTATCTTGTACATCGGAAGCTGTGTACGCTCATCGAGGCCAAGCATCCACTCCAAAGCCTGAGCCTGAGCCGGAACCTTCACTGGACCCTTACCGTGCATCATCTTACCAGTGGGATCCGAAGGAGATGGCCAGCCAGTGGTATCCTGATTACACCCCTCAGTACACCGGGGAGAGTAGCCGCGGTCCTTGGCAGTAGACCAACTTAGGCGAAAAGCCTAAGCTTGGGGGAGTACGTATTTCTCACCGACTTTACATTCATGTTCACACACTATTCTAGCTGTCGGTGCTCATACTCTTTCATTGTATTATCCATGCTAGTTTAATTTTCTTTTTCTCGCTTTCTTCTTGTGTGTTTGATAAACCTTAAGAAAAACCAAAAAAATTAGTTAGTTTAATTTCCATGCTTGTAGAAGTAATTAAAATGAAAACCCAAAAAGATTTCCCGTTCTTCTTTTACTTGTTGGGAGCTTTCCCGTGTACATAGTTTTATTTTCTTTTCCTTCCTTTGGGGGTCGAGAGTAGAAGACCATATTGAAAACGTTTAGTGGCTCTCATATGCATGATTGTTTTTTTAACTTAGAGCCCCATATTACTTTGTCTTCTCTTTTGAGTTCAATGCTTGCAGATTCCAGCTTAGTCCAAATGCACGTGCACTATTATTATTATACACATCGTTCGGTCGTGCAAGTGAAAGGCAATAATGACGATATATGATGGACTGATTGAGATGAGAGAAGCTGGTATGAACTCGACCTCTCTTGTTTTTGTAAATATGATGAGTTCATCGTTTCTAATTTAGCTTATTATGAAGTAAACATATTTGCAATGACATTTAGAGATTATAGTTGCTTGTGCCATGCTTAATTAGCTATAAGTTATAATGGTTTACCTTGCGTGCCAACATGCTATTAAAATGATTGTGATGTGGTATGATGGGATGGTATCCTCCTTTGAATGAATTGAGTGACTCGACTTGGCACATGTTCATGCATGTAGTTGAAACAAATCAACATAGCCTTCACGATATTTATGTTCATGGTAGATTATATCCTACTCATGCTTGTACTCGGTGTGAATTAATTTTAATGCATATTCATGACTGTTGTTGCTCTCTCAGTTGGTCGCTTCCCAGTCTTTTGTTAGCCTTCACTTGTACTAAGCGGGAATACTTCTTGTGCATCCAAACTCCTTAAACCCCAAAGTTGTTCCATATGAGTCCACCATACCTTCCTATATGTGGTATCTACCTGTCGTTCCAAGTAAATTTATATGTGCCAAACTCCAAACCTTCAAATGAAATTTTGTTTTGTATGCTCGAGCAGCTCATGTTTCAACTAGGGTTGGATGTATCTTCCATGCTAGGTGGGTTATTCTCAAGAGGAGTGGACTCCGCTCCTCACTCACGAGAAAGGGCCGGTAACCGGGATGCCCAGTCCCATGATCCAAAAAGATCAAAGCAAATCAATATAATTAAACAAAACTCTCCCAGGGTTGTTGTTAGTTGGAGGCACTCATTGTTTCGAGCAAGCCATGGATTGATGCTTGTTGGTGGTGTGGGAGTATAAACTTTTATCATACTGTTTGGGAACTGCCTATAATGCATGTACTATGGAAGATATAGTCATCTCATAGTTGTTGCGTTAACAGTGAAAGTATGCCGCTCAAAATGTTATTCATCTCTATTTTAAAATCGAGCTCTGGCACCTGTACAAATCCATGCTTCCCTCTACGAAAGGCCTATCTATTTACTTTTATGTGGAGTCATCACCTTCTTATTAAAAAGCACCCGCTGGAGAGCACGCTGTCATTTGCATTGATTACTATTGGTTTATACTGGGTATGACTTGACTGGATCTCTTTTACCATGAATTACAATGTTTAGTCAGTCCTTGATCTTTAAAGGTGCTCTGCATTTATGTTTTGCGGTCTCAGAAAGGGCTAGCGAGATACCATCTTGTTATATCATATTATGATTGTTTAGAGAAAGTGTTGTCATCCGAGTTTTATTATTATTGCTCGCTAGCTGATTATGCCATCGATATGAGTAAACGTGAGACCTAAGTGTTATTGTGAGTATGGTTAGTTCATAATACTTGCTGGAAACTTGAATGATGGCTTTACATATTTACAACAACAAGAGCAAACAGAGTTTGTAAAAGTTTTTCTTAATCACTTTCAGTTTATCAACTGAATTGCTTGAGGACAAGCAAAGGTTTAAGCTTGGGGGAGTTGATATGTCTCCAACGTATCTACTTTTCCAAACACTTTTGCCCTTGTTTTGTACTCTAACTTGCATGATTTGAATGAAACTGACCCAGACTGATGCTATTTTCAGCAGATTGCCATGATATTGTTTATTGTGCAGAAAATAAAAGTTATCAGAATGACCTGAAGTCAACGGAGATAAGTTTGGGAAAATATAAAAAATATTGGCGAAAAAATCAAGGCCAGGGGGCCCACACCCTGTCCACGAGGGTGGGGCGCCCTCCCCCTGGGCGCGCGCCCTGTCTCGTGGGCCCCCTGATGCTCCACCGACCTCAGCTCCAACTCCATATATTCCGTTTCGCGGAGAAAAAAATCAGAGAGAAAGTTTCATCGCGTTTTACGATACGGAGCCGCCGCCAAGCCCTAATCTCTTTCGGGAGGGCTGATCTAGAGTCCGTTCGGGGCTCCGGAGAGGGGGATTCGTTGCCGTCGTCATCATCAACCATCCTCCATCACCAGTTTCATGATGCTCACCGCCGTGCATGAGTAATTCCATCGTAGGCTTGCTAGACGGTGATGGGTTGGATAAGATTTACCATGTAATCAAGTTAGTTTTGTTAGGGTTTGCTCCCTAGTATCCACTATGTTCTGAGATTGATGTTGCTAGGACTTTGCTATGCTTAATGCTTGTCACTAGGGCCCGAGTGCCATGATTTCAGATCTGAACCTATTATGTTTTCATGAATATATGTGAGTTCTTGATCCTATCTTGCAAGTCTATAGTCACCTATTATGTGTTATGATCCGACAACCCCGAAGTGACAATAATCGGGATACTTCTCGGTGATGACCATAGTTTGAGGAGTTCATGTATTCACTATGTGCTAATGCTTTGTTCCGGTTCTCTATTAAAAGGAGGCCTTAATATCCCTTAGTTTCCACTAGGACCCCGCTGCCACGGGAGGGTAGGACAAAATATGTCATGCAAGTTCTTTTCCATAAGCACGTATGACTATATTCGGAATACGTGCCTACATTATATTGATGAGCTGGAGCTAGTTCTGTGTCACCCTATGTTATAGCTATTACATGAGGAATCACATCCGACATAATCATCCATCATTGATCCAATGCCTACGAGCTTTTTACATATTGTGCTTGGCTTATTTACTTTTCCGTTGCTACTGTTACAATTACTACAAAACTATTATCTTTACTTTTGCCACTGTTACCATTACTATCATACTAATTTGGTACTAAATACTTTGCTGAAGATACTAAGTTATCCAGGTGTGGTTGAATTGACAACTCACTGCTAATACTTAAGAATATTCTTTGGCTCCCGTTGTGTCGAATCAATAAATTTGGGTTGAATACTATACCCTCGAAAGCTGTTGCGGTCCCTTACATTTGTGGGTTATCAGCTAGTAGTTTCTATATTGTAGTTTTATAGCCTAAAAAATCATGATAAAGCTGATAATTGAATTCAAGACTTCAATATTGAGATCTTAACACACTAGCCAACTCACCCACTACTTAGCTCCTGACAAGTTCAAAGAAAATACCACTTTTTTGACCATCCAAGGTGAAAAAATTGTTAAAATATAACCCCTGGTAGTTTCTATGTAAATAAGATGATAACTTACGTACAATTAACCTAATAACCTACATATAAACGCATAGATAACTTCTCACCTTGGGCGAAAAGTACTAGAAATATGCCTTGATAACCTAGTGCAATTAGCATGGTAACTTACGCACCAGACCCCGAGAACGTACATACAACACATTTGATAACTTTTTACCCATGTGAAAAACGTTACTGAAACATGTCCCAGTAACTTTTTTTTTGTCGAAACACCCCCAGTGTGAAGTTACCACTACCACATGCTAAAGTTATCGTGCTTCTCATGGTATAGTCATTAACCTTCTCATATTATAGTTATCAGGCTTATCATAGTATAGTTATCATGTTGCTCAAGTCATAGTTATCACGCTGGTCAGGCCAAAGTTACCAAAAAAGATTATTATCGCTGATATGACAGAAAAAGAAAGGTTCAAATAACCTTGTTTATACACAATAGACACCAACTAAAGGTGGCTTAGTTGGTTATTGGGCTCAAAGTCTAATGAATAGACCTAGGTTTGCGAGAGGAAGCTGGGTCACGATCGTGCGGATCTGTTGCTTAACATCCAGTCGACTGGACGTTAGCACAGTCCTATAAACAAACAACATAAATTGTTAACTCGTTGAGGTTTGATACACTGTGGCAGATATACACAAAGGTCGGCCGAGGTTGACACAAACGTGTGAATGGAAATGGCCTATATATAGATACTGCTAGGGAGAGGGAGCTGAGAATATGCCCGTGGATGTGGGGGAGGAGGTAAGAAAAGGCAATAAAAGGGTAGCGATTATTACCCGGTGGCGCGTGGAAAACTCGTGGTTTGAACATAATAGAGAGATGGTTAATTCACTTATGACTTTCCTAGTATATGGCGGTGTTTGGTAATTCCGTAATTAAGAATGAAGTTATTTGCTTCCAAGTTTATGGCGGTGGCATCCATGGCAATATGCTATTGCCCGCTGCGCTCCCGCTCCTTCATCCAGAAACAACCCGGATCTAAATGGTTGGGAAAGCATAGTCGATTCCCCCTTCCATCTGTGGCTCGATGTCGAGGAGAGAGGCGGAGATGGTTAGCAAACATTAAGCGTGCGGACCCTACGAGTTCGAGAACTATGTAGACATGACCGAGACACCTCTCTGGTCAATAACCAATAGCGGAACCTAGATGCTCATATTGGCTCCTACGTATTCTACGAAGATCATTATTGGTCAAACCGTTATGACAACATACGTAATTCCCTTTGTCTATCGGTATGTTACTTGCCCGAGATTCGACCGTCGGAATCTTCATACCTAGTTCAATCTCGTTACTAGCAAGTCTCTTTACTCATTTCGTAATACATCACCTCATAACTAACTCCTTAGTCATTTGCTTGCAAGCTTATGATGTGTATTACCGAGAGGGCCCTGAGATACCTCTCCGATACTCAGAGTGACAAATCCTAATCTTGATCTATGCCAACTAAACAAACACCTTTGGAGATACATGTAGAGAATCTTTATGATCACCCAGTTACGTTGTGACGTTTGATAGCACACAAGGTATTCCTCTGATATCCGGGAGTTGCATAATCTCATAGTCGAAGGAATATGTATTTGACATGAAGAAAGCAATAGCAATAAGACTGAACGATCATTATGCTAAGCTAACGGATGGGTCTTGTCCATCACATCATTCTCCTAATGATGTGATACCGTTATCAAATGACAACTCATGTCCATAGTTAGGAAACCTTAACCATCTTTGATCAACGAGCTAGTCTAGTAGAGGTTTACTAGGGACACGGTATTTGTTTATGTATTCACACATGTATTTAAGTTTCCGATCAATACAATTCTAGCATGAATAATAAACCTTTATCATGAATAAGAAAATATAGAATAACAACTTTATTATTGCCTCTAGGGCATATTTCCTTCAGGTTATAATAAGAGGAAAATGATTGATGCAAATGTTATCAATGATTACATGATTAGAGAGGGGCTTATGATCAAAAATCGTATGCGGATAGGGAATTTCCTCCAATTCCACAATATTTAGAGGATCAAGATATTGATTTTGGGGAGATAGAATTATTCTCTTCAAAAGTCGTGGTAGATAATATGGATAAGACTAGGAAAAAATTGGGGAAAAAGTACTAGTGCTGATAAAGCTAGTTGTACGAATTTTGGGGGTCCAATTGGGACATATTTGGACTATCTAGAGAGTGATGTGGAAAGGAATCTGGCAAACAGTCTTACTAGAAAAATATGTTCCCAATGGATGCTTGTCAAGGGGTAAGTCTAAAATTGGTGATTCCTAGTTTTGGACTAGCATCTTGAAGGTTAAAGAGATCTTTTATAAATTCTGCAAGAAAAAAACTAGGAGATGGAACAAATACCAGATTCTGGGAGGACACATGGGTGGATGACAAACCCTTAAAACATGCATATCCAAGATTGAATATGCTTAGCTTTGACCACAATATTACAGTGGCTGAAGCTCTTGTGAGGGGTTGGCAAGGGTTTCAATTTCGCAAAACTTTAATTACATGAAGAAACTCTGGATCTGTGGAACAATCTTAGAATGAGATGTGAAGAGGTGGAAATGAACACTGACAAATATCAGACTGTGTGGATGCTAACTCCCAACAAACAATTTACTGTCAAATCCTTGTATAGGAAGTTGATAGAAAATGATTGTAACTTCCCTCACAAATTTTGGTGGAAAGTTGAAGTACCTGCTAAAATTAAAGTTTTCCTTTGGTTATTGGCTAAAAAGAGTATTTTAACCAAAGACAACTTACTTAGGAGGAGTTGGAAAGGAAGTAAACAATGTGTTTCTGCATGTAGGATGAAAACATAGGTCATTTAAAAAAAAATGCTCGGCAACTGTCTTTGTCTGGAATTTACTGAAGTGTGCTTTTAGTATAAACTCTACACCAGACTCTCTAAATTCTTGTTTTGGGGGCTGAGTTTGAAGCTTTCCGAAGGATAAAAAAAGCTTGTGCTGGTTGGTATATATGTTGTTTTCTGGACTCTTTGGAAGTGTAGAAAGAATCTTATTTTCGAGAATAAAACATATGCAGACCCACTGATACTAGTTAAGCTGATTTGCTATTGGATCGTGGGATGGTCAATTTTGCTGATAAAGGAGGAGCGAAAAGAAGCGCTGATGGTGGGGGCAAATGTTCTCGAACATGTAGCAAATGAGGTCTGCAAAACTTCTCATGGATGGCGCAATGGAGTCTACACACTGGGAGTGTGATGAAAGACTTTGCTGAACCTTTTTTTTTTTTTGAAACTAGTAGACTTTGCTGAACCTTTGTGGTCGTCTTAGCTGCATTTTCTTTAGTTTCTGGTGTGATAAGGTTGCCTCATACCTGGTTACCTTTTGTACTTCGCCTTTGTCATGCTCTTTTGTGTGGCCGTGGGCCGGTTGATGCTCTAAGATTAATTTCTTTTCTGTAGTAGTTTCTTCTCAGGTGATGGCAATATGCTATTGTGTCACCCTTTCTGTCGCGCTGCGCCATGGTTGCTTGGAAGGTGAGATCGCCGCACGGGAGACATGACCCCTGATTTGTAGTGCCGCTTGTCCGGCAACCACAATGGAGAAGGAGCCGTCCTTCGAGGTATATCATACATGTATGCGTGCAGGCTGGCTGCATTTTTTATATGTTTATATATATAAGAAATACACAATCGGCCGAGATGCACGTGAGTACGTCTAACCATTCACGCATGCATGATACGCATGATGATGCGTCAAGAAAGAACATGATGTCGCACAGAATACATAGTTATATCATACTATGTATGTATATACACAGCACATGACATACGTGGAAGAACAGTAGGTGCGATCCTGTTGTACGTGGTTCGGGTAGGGCGCCCATAACAAGAACCTGGCAACCCGCAAATGAGCAGAATCAGTCGAACACCTGAGGACACACGCGCAAACAAACAGAACTTGTCAATTCGTTAAAGCTTGAAAAAACTGTGGGGCAGATAGGCACAAGGTCGGACGAGAGCGAGCGCTGAAAAATCGCCAACATATGCGGTGGCTCCTTTTTTAACAAAGAAAGAATATCGCAGCCTGGCCCCACATGTCATCGGCACAGTCGGCCATATTCCTTGCTTGGATTCGGACAAGAATCTCCGAGCGGGAAGCGTTTGTTTTCTTGCGGCCTGTCTGATCCCTGCCTTGGATTCTCCAGCCATCAGAGACTCTCGAGTCTCGATCGATGGTGCCTGCCTTGCGCGCCGCTCTCCGCCGCATGGCATCTCAGCCAATCGTTCCCCTTTCGGTTCCCCCCTGCCTTGTCCGCTTTCAAATGTTCTTCCATATCCAAGGCGGCGGATCGCGTGGACTCGTCGCTCGTGTGTTCCCTTTCCCCTCCGTTTTCACCCACATCCATCCATACGCGCCGGAGATGCGTTCTCTCCGCCTTTGCATGGCTGGCTGGGAAAACACACACACACACGCACGCACGCATTGCCTGCAAGTTGCAGCGACGTTGCACTTGCGCGCATGCACGGACGGACATGCTTGTGCCACGATTCTCCGCTGCTTCTTCCTTGTCACGGACTACTCCTGCCGTCCTGCGTATACGCCAAAAAAGAAGAGGGAGAAACCAGCATGATTTTGCTTCTGTCGACACAGCAAAAAAGAAAGAAAGAATTATTACCTGCTCGGTCGGTTCAGTCTTGGCTCCAGATTTCCCAGACGGGCGAGCGGGTGGGTTGACAGGTCGTGCGTGCGTGAGTAAATTGCGGAAAATCCACAATGGGGCGTTGAGCAGACGGCATCAAGTTTGGTAATTTTACGTGTCGATCTCAAGTCTGGGGCTATACGTTACAAAAAGGTCTAAATCGCGTATTGACAGTGTATTGATAGTGTATCTGACCGGCGGGGCCCGCCTGTCAGCTGCCGACGTGGCATTTTTTTTGCAGAAACCCCCCCGCACCTCCTTCGTCCTCCTCGCGCGGCGGCTTCGATCCGATCGAGGGAGGAGCCCTCGAGCCCTCACGCCCATTGCTGCGCCTTCTTCCCTGGACGCCATCGACGGCAAAGGCGCTTCGCCGCCGTCGCTGCGCGCTTCATTGTTCGTCCCTCGCCGCCGGGTCACGCCGCCGCCCGTCATCACATCTACCGCCCGCCCTCGGCGGTCGCTGACGGCGAGACGGACGGACGACGACGGTGGTCAGCGAGGCGGCGGACATGGACTTCGTCGCAGCAGAAGAGGAAGCAGAGGCGTCGCGGCGACGCGAACCGTGCAGGAGGCGGCGGACATGGACTCGTCGCAGCAGAAGAAGAGGAAGCAGAGGCGTCGCGGCGACGCAGCCGCAGGAGTCGGCGGAGGCTTGCGCGCAGCGCGCCGCTGCCGTGCCCGCGCGCCGAGCCGGAGACCAAGTTCGCTATTTCAACAGCCTAACGTGAACCAGCGCGCCTTACGCAAGGCTCGCCACCGCTATTAGACGGCCGGCGGCGCGCTCCGCAACGTGTCCATCGGCGCCGCCGCCGAAGAACCACCCGCCGCCCCATCGCCACCGTCGCCGCCACCACCACCACCACCGCGCGCCGCCGCCTTCGCCCTCGCTTCAGCCCTCCTCCTCCCCACCTCCCCACCGCCCATGTACGCCGACCGGTGGCGGCTTTCGGCCGGATGGCGGTTCGATCCCATCCCACCGACACGACTATTGATCGGCTCTTCGCACGGCTAAGCGCCGCCAGATCGCTGGCCGTATGGGGCCATGGTCCGGCGGAAACACGGAGGCGCTGCGCTGCGGGCGGCGGCCGACAGAGAAAGCGTCGCGCCGGAGCGCAGGTGGCCGAAGTTCGTCAGTGGAGAGCACGGCGGACGCGCTTGCCACCGGAGCCGCCTGAACGGAGGGGGCAGAGGGCGGCGCGGCGACCAGAGGCCGCGCGGCGCGAAGCAGGTAGCCCGGCGCGACCAGAGGCCGCGGCGCGCGAAGAGGGCAGCCCGGCATGAAGGGCGCGGCGGTGATGCGAGAGAGCTTCGGGCTCGAGGATCCTCCTCGATCCAGACCGGCCCGCCGTCGCGGGGTTTCGCAAAAAAATGCCACGTCGGCGGTGACAGCGGCGGCCACGCCGGTCGATATAATCTGTCAATACTGTGATTTAGACCTTTTGTAACGATAGCCCCGGACTTGGTGATCGACACGTAAAATTACCAAACTTTGCACTAATCTGCTCTAACGCCCAATCGCAGATTTCCGCAATTTACTCTGCGTGCGTGCATGAACGGCCGAGCGGCCGGCACACGCACGTACGCCCGCCTGCTTGTTTTTGTCGTACGTCTCGGCGCCCCGTGCATGCGTATTTTGAAGAGGGGAAGAAGGGTCGACGTACGTACGTACGTCAGCCGCGACCGGAGTATGGTAATCAGAGGCGACGGTGCATGCATGCCGTCGACGGCGGTGCTAATCAGTCGATTCTCATTTGTTTACTACCTGGCCTGCCTGCGCTGTTTTTCTCCCGGGCGATCGGCTTTGTCTCTTCTCTCGTGCTTTCATGTGGCGTGCATGCACTTTGACGTGACGTCCATGCACCCAAATCCATCCTTCATACGGGAAAAAAAGGGATTCAAAAATAAGGGCACATATCTTTGTGTTCCACGGGACAACGGTCTCTAAACTTTTCACTAGCTAGTAATCACCACTTTACCGGTATTTAACTAAACGCGTCTTCAACAAAGGGCCCTCAAAACGCCTACCAACACATCTGGACGCAGTTGTCCGGATGCAGTTTGCCATCAGAAATTTTTGAATCTACCTGTAGAATAGCCTGTTCTCCTCGGCCGAAATAGGCTGCCGGTATCCATTGGTCCGTGGACCTGTCCAGATGACCGAAATCCCGCAAAGCGGACACAAACCAGGGAGCCTTTGCGGGCGTCCAAACCATTGCCACGTGCAGGTCCGGAACCCCCAACCCACCCCAAACCTCTCCTGCGCGGAGCAGTTGCAGCGCATCCATGACGGTTAGCGCCGCTCGAGAGCGCCATCAACGCATCCATGCCAGTCTAGAGCGGGTGCAACCTCTCATTGAAGCCGGTATTGAACTGACTCGTCGGCCCAGAGCGTCACTCAATCTCCGTGTGTGTCCAATGCAAGAGAGACTTGACGGTTGTCTACCGTATTCAAACCGGCTCCCTTAGTTTTGAAAGCATTTTGAAGCACTGTATTTTTTTTGCCAAGCTCATGATGAAAATTTGCAAACAGTTAGAACATTTGTCAAAGTTTAACACACAAAAAGAACACAGAAGTTTTTTACTTTATTATTTTATTTTACTGTTCATCCAAGCTCATTTGAGCTCGAGCTTAGAAGAGTACTTTCGCAATTCAACGCCTTATGAGACACATACTCAGGCTAAAACCTTAAAGGCCCCTATATGGGCCTAGCACTGACACAGCCCAATAAAATTCATACTAGTCTATTTTTAAGTATTTTATTAGTTGTTTTGAAAAAATATTGTGAAAAATAAGATTTTAAATAACAAAAATCATATATACGAAAAAATATGTGTTTCATGTACCTAAATATATAGGTTCATATATTATAATTTTTGACTATTAAAGGTCCATATATTTGAAATAAAATATTAATTTCTTATCTGAGAAATGTTTGTTTCTTATTAGAAATATAATAAAGTATTGAATTTTTCTCATGTTTAAAAAATGCAATTCATGAATGCATGTATATGCTTAATTAACATTGAGTTTTTATTAGGAAAACATAGAAACATAAAACATGGCACAAAATTAAGAATCAAAACAAATAAAATAAATAAAGTAAATAGATAAATAAAAATAAAATAAAGTAAGAAATAAAAATGTAAATAGAGGGGAAAACCAAATAAATAAAATTAAACATTGCAGAGGGACTGCGCAGATAAATACAAATTGCATGGGAGCAACTATCCAAAGAGTACCCCTTGTGCTCGGGATGCTCATCCAGCTACCAAGTGGTGCGCCCAACCGGCAGCCACTGCCACATGCTCCGCGTTGGACGCACCTGTGGTAGCACATTATTTTTTTTGGTTTTCTGCACACGGTTTTGGACCTTTCTCTCTTTTTTTGGCTTTTCGTGTGAAGCACAACCTGTGCTCTCCGAAAAGTGAAATTCATAGTTGTGTTTTTGCGTGAAGCACAACTTCTAAAAAAAGTGAAACACAAAATGTGCTTCCGTGTGAAGCACAATTGTGCTTCCGGTTTCCCTTTTTTCATTTTTTTAGTTTTTATGTTTTTTAGTTTCATCTAAACCTACTAATAAGTGATTTAGTTTCAAAGATCTCGACACAGCTGGAACGCAACGGTGAAAACAATTCGTGATTTGGACGCGTGGTTCGAGCGGTAAACATTTTGAAAAAAAAATCTACAACAGAAACACAATACTCATAGGTTGCGACAAATGAAGCACATGCAACACATCACTTGAAACTAGTGATTTCGGAATTGTGCTTTATCCAAACTAGTAAATGCATACGTGCAATACACATTAATATTATGGAGGAAATTAATTACACGTTAATATTAGGTGGATATTGATACACATTAATTATGTGACTAATCCACACGTTGATATTCGGTATGGTATTAAATAAATGCTAAACATGTTGAACGCTCATCACTGGAGCAATATAGATCATGGGATGGCATGGTTTGATGCCTGAGATTAATTGGATCTGCGTCTTTGGGTCTTTTTATATAGATATAGATATAGATATAGAGGGGTATAGATATAGTTTGTACCTTGGGTTCTCATCAATAAAAAGAAGTACCTGGGGTTGTTTGGTGGAAACTCTCATGGGCCACATTTCACTTGCCATGGCACACTCGGAAACCTCTAGGCATTAGTACGGCCCAAGTAGTCAAGATAGCCGTTTTGACCTGAGCGAGATTTTCCGCAGCGAGCGGGAAAAATATTTAAGCTCCCACAGCCGCTTTTCTTCCTTCCCAGTCCCCTCACGAAAAAGCCATTCGAAATTCCAAATCGAACTCCCAACCCCGAAGCCAGTGCACGGGCGCGGAGCGGAGCGGAGGCCACTGCGCAGATCAGGCGACCTCCTGTCCCCCACCTCCCATCCACCCAGATCGCCGCCGGCGGCGGCGCCTGCGCCCGACTCGCCACCTCCTCCCCCCTCCGGCTGCCGGCGGCGGAGGACGCGGCCGGGCCCTGCGCCCACGCACGCTCCCCCGGCGAGGCACAGCGGGCCCCAGGTCGAGGCGCGCGCGGATTGACTTGCCCCCAAGCCCTCAGGCCCTCCCCGCGCGTCACCCCGTCGACCCCGACTGGATTCGGCCGGCGGGGAGCTTCGCCGCGATTCGTGCCGCTCCAACAGCGGCGAATCCATCGCCAGTGCACTGTGAGTTCGATTTTGCTGCTCCTTTGGGCGTGCTCGGGTTGCGGTTGGCGGTCGACTTTTTGTTTTCCTGACCGAGGCGTGGATTTGCGGCTAGGGTTTTGCGCGCGCGACTAGCGGGAGATGGGGGTGGAGGACTACCACGTGGTCGAGCTCGTCGGGGAGGGGTCCTTCGGGAAGGTGTACAAGGGCAGGCGCAAGTACAGCCGGCAGGTTCGCATCAGACCCCTCCCTCCCCTCTACCGCGCTCCGGTGGTGCCAACGGAGGAGCGACCGATTTGTCCGCGTTTCCCCCCAATATATATAAAGTTTGATCCCTTCTCCTGTCTGAATGTGATGCAGACTGTCGCCATGAAGTTTATCCTTAAGCATGGGAAGAGCGACAAGGACATCCACAACCTAAGGCAGGAGATCGAGGCAAGTGCTCTGCTGCTGCTGCTGCTGCTAGTTTTTTCTAATTCAGATCACCATCCGTAGAGATTCAGGGTTCCTGCCTGTGGCAATTTATCTGTACCTTCAAATCACATCCTTGCTTGGGGATGTCACATCACAAATTCACAATTGCTAGCTTTTGTGAAGATGTAAGGGTAATCTCAAACTTCCTTCAATTACATGTTTTGGTGTGGGGTGGGTTTCCAGTTCGTCATGGGGGATGGGCGCAACTTGAGAGTTATGATGATACCCGTTGCTCAATCTAAACTTAAGGCATGCAACACCTTCAAAAATCCCAAATGTTGCAGTCATTTATTTGTTTATTAATCTGCTGTGCGAGTCAGAGATGTATGATGTATCATGTACAGAAGCAAGCGATAACCATATAGCTAGAAGCTTGCAATAGTTTGCCACATAATTGTATTTGTTAGCTCGCTATGGTGTATTCTCACTGTACCATCTCAATGGTTGTTCTCGTCAAAATTTCTGTAGATTCTGAGGAAACTCAAACATGAGAATATAATTGAAATGATCGATGCTTTTGAAACCCCTCAGGAGTTTTGTGTCGTCACAGAGTTTGCCCAGGTACACAAGTACTTTTTTCTAATCACATTGTGCTTTCTCACCAATGATTGGTTTGAATGGATTTGGGTTGGCCAAATTTCAGTACTAATGTGACAGTGCCTTTTTCAGGGAGAGCTATTTGAGGTGCTCGAGGATGATAAATGCCTTCCAGAAGAACAAGTTCAAGCTATTGCTAAGCAGCTGGTACACACTCGACGTTATCTTGTTCCTTATGCACAATACCAGTCTAGAACCCATTTGCCTTCATGGTTTGAGCTTGTGCCTTCGTTTCAGGTAAAAGCACTCCATTACTTGCACTCAAATCGTATTATCCATCGGGATATGAAACCCCAGAACATCCTTATTGGGAAAGGATCTATTGTGAAGGTATATACTATTTCACATCTGTGTACAGTTAATAGTTTTGGACCAGCCAGAGAAGTATTTTTGATTTAGGCATAAGCACACACTTCAGTTACAAGAACTTCTTATGATGTAAAACATTAAACACATGTGCTGATCACAGTGTGCTTCTTTCAGTATGATGTTGGCTAGTTGTGTCTTTTTATGCTTCTAAAAAGAAGTATTTATCTCAGTAACTACAATCCTTACATCAAAGACCTAATTGATGACATAGGACAAATTCAATTACTGTCATTTATGACACTTTCTTCATTCTTTACTGTTCTAGTTCTAGTATTTATTATCCATAAGAGATTTAAATTATTGTGGTTGGAATTCTGATTGAGGTTTTTCCTGCCGTGTTCACAGCTTTGTGATTTTGGGTTTGCTCGTGCGATGTCAGCTAATACTGTTGTGCTACGCTCTATAAAAGGTACATTTCATCTTTGCATGCTAGCTGATCTTCCTACAAAATCATTTCCTTCATGTATGCCTCTGTTGATATGTTTCATTTTTTATTGTGTAAGTATCTTTGGATTTTTTAAAATCCATTTGTCTGGACTTGTATTAGTTAAGGATCATGATCACTAACATGTTGGATTTCTAACATAAAATGTATGTTTGTGTTAGAATTAAACTTTATTGAAAATGAATTTATCGGGAGTTAGCAATAAATTTCTGATTTTACTTAATACTCCTTAGTCCCTACATTCTAGAGCAGTCAATACTGTACGCCATTGTAGTCGAGCATCTCCTTGTTGTTGGTTCTTACTTAGCTTATTGTGGCATAACATGATACTTATATGGATGTTTTCCAAGTATCTCATGATGGCTTATGAAACCCCTTTGCCAGTCATCCATTTGGACCATTTCACTAAGCATGCTTCTCTCACCCACAGGAACGCCATTATATATGGCTCCCGAACTTGTGAGGGAGCAACCTTATAATCACACAGCAGATTTATGGTCCCTTGGGGTCATCTTGTATGTAAATTCTTCTTTTTTCCCCTATTATACATTGTTATTTTGACAGATAGTCTCTTGTGTACTCTGTATTCTACTGTCGTGCTTCTTTTTGTGTGACCTACTGACCTGTATTCCATGATTTTATTCCAACAACGTGTGAGCTAGATTAGGGATAAGTGAAACAAACAAAATATAACTGTCAGTCCAGACATGCTCTGGTGCAAGTATGGTATGAAGTAAGATCGACCCCAGTTTGATTAGGGATAAGCTAATTTCATCAGGTGATATAACATTTTGTCTACAAATTCTGAACACGGCTGGCTAATTCCACCATCATTTCTTGTATACTTTACTTTATCCAGAGGGTAATACACAATTTAAGCATGAATAGCTCATCTTATTGCTTTGTTGGTATGCTTGATTAGGACTTTCTGTAGCAAGTGTATGGTTCACCCTTTTTGTAAAGAATATTTTTCTTATAACCCAGCTTGCTTGCTTAACATTGTAGCGCACATGTTAAACTCTTCCACTTTGTGTCTGAGAGTCTATCACTCTATTTACTCTCATCATGCTATTTTGTTTTGAATGTCAGATATGAACTATTTGTGGGTCAACCCCCCTTTTATACAAATTCAGTTTACGCACTTATACGACACATTGTCAAGGTTGGTCTGTTACTGCTTGTTTCAAAATCTGTTCTTTGAATTTCAACTTTTTTTTTTTACATATGCTCTGTGTGTGTCATGGCAGGATCCTGTGAAATATCCAGATAATATGAGTGCAAATTTTAAGAGCTTCTTAAAGGGTTTACTAAACAAGGTCCTAACTGATTTTTTTTTTCCTACTAGTGCACAGTAATCGAATTTACTTATTCCTTCTTTTCTTTGCTAATGCTGTATGATGTTAGCAGTTGCCTCAAAGTAGACTAAGCTGGCCAGCATTGTTGGAGCACCCGTTTGTCAAAGATGATTCAATGGATTTAGTGGCTGTAAGTGCCTTGAATTATTTCTTCTAAGAAAATGGATTCTAGAAATAACTAGTTATATGCTCTCTCTGTAGACATATGTAGGAAGTTTTTGAAGTTTAAATTAAACTGCAAAAATGTCTTACATTTGTGTACAGAGGGAGTATTTGCATACCACCCTTAAGCTAATGATTTTTGGCCCCATTGTTTTCTAGGACACTCAATCCACACCTTTTGAAGTGAAAAGATCTGAGGCCACACGGAAGGCTGATGAAATTCAAACATCAAAGAACCAACCTGCTGCTGCTGAACCACCAAGTAAATGATTTTAATGCTAAACATGTTCCCAGGCTTAAGCATTTAGAGTCCTGGATGCCAACTTAAACTCATATAAATGTTTGGCAGGTAGAAATGCTGCTAACAATACAGAAAGTGATCTTGATAAACAAAAAAGCAGCAAAAAAGATGGCCCTACATCAACTACTGATGATCATCATGGTTCATCTCCTGGTGCTATTTCGGATGCTCCATCAGGCATGTTTTCTTCCAAACACAAGTTTAATTGTTACTAATATTTGTATTTATTATGGCAGCAGTTTTGACTTTTCTATGGACCGTATAATTAGATGTTTTTCTGAACTGAATATACCGCACGCCACTAATTGCCAGCTGTTGGGTAGGGAGTTGTTCTTCAGAGTTCATTATATATTAATGGTACAATATAACTATCCTGAATGTAGTTGATCTTTCAGCCAATGATAATAAGGTAGCGGTGGACAACTTGTATTGTATTGCTAATTGGTTGGCTGCCGGGCCAATGCATAGGGTACAAGGGACACATGCCTTTGAGGGAAGGACAATACTGGACTGATTTAAGCCACTTCACTAATTCTTAGTCATAGTATAGAGTTTTCTAGGAAGAGATATTATATTACTTAACTATGAATGATCTGTTCATGCAGAGTGGTAAAGTACATGACGGTACATGCGCATTCCACAAACCACACACAGAATTCTTTCTAGCTAATTGAACATACCAATATACCATCATACTTTTTTACAATCTCTTTATCTCGCGTACATGCACATCCTGTAGAAGCCACATCAATCAATGTCTAATATCTCGAATAATCGGACCCCACCTGGAACGGTCACCAGTAGAAGCAATAGTGTCTTAAGGCTTTTAGTAACTTGTTAATGCTTTACTTTATACTTTCATTAATCATTTACAAACCTACTAACCTGCACCGACTTGTTTGTTGCATTGCAGAGCGTACAGCTTTAGATAAGCTGGAAAAAACTTCACAAACAGTGAATGGTGCTAACAGCATTATTGGAGATACTGCAGTGCTGTCCACTGTCCTCAGTCCCATAAAAAATTGGTTGAGCAATCCTCCAAGTTCCCCGAGGTAGATTTCTAGCTTATGCTTTACATTTAACGTGAGCTATTCAGGTTATTATTTTATTGTAGAAAAATGAAGAATGGTAATGGCAAACTTGTAGCAATATGGTTGCTATCCACTAAATCCATACAATATCTGAAGAACAGTGTTTATACTTGTATGTGTGATTGTATGCATCTTATCTCTTCATGTGTTTGTTACAAATTTTGGCATCATTTTAGTGGTAGGTTCCACTCTATAAGGATTTAAACATTGGGATTGTCCACAGATTTTCTATAGAACAAGGTGTCAATTT
This sequence comes from Aegilops speltoides, assembly GCA_021437245.1. NCBI lineage: Eukaryota > Viridiplantae > Streptophyta > Magnoliopsida > Poales > Poaceae > Aegilops > Aegilops speltoides. Next base: position 46,253,612 of record CM038142.1, read on the forward strand.
TTTTTCTATCGAATAGATTATTTGGATGAGGAGATCACACTGTATAACTGACAATTACTCATTTAGAATAAAAATCACTAGCTGTACTGTATCTTTTATTAGATCAGCTGTACTGTGTCTGATTTATTGTCTTTCTAACTACAATTTATGCTTGGTCAACTTTGCAGGGAACTGAATATTGATGGTGCAAATCAGTCTCTCAGAATTGTTAAAAATCTAATTGAAGCTGGGTCGTATCAGTCTTGTGCAGCACTTGATGACATCATCTGTCTATTTCTAGAGTTTACAAGTCTCATTATCAGAATGAAGCTTTCAGGTGCTTACAGCCTTGCAGTGAAGGTATTCACACCAGACATCTTGCAGATTCATATTCACTTGAAATATTATTGACTTTGCCATGTGAAATAGAAGTGCTACCGAAGGAAAACTCCTCTTTCTTTTGACATATATATGAAGAGCATGCTATGCTAATATTAATTTTGAAAATGTACATGTAACTGTTGAGATGTACTTTATGATATAATTGACATTGTTAAACAATGCTTCTGTTGGCAGTGTCTAGCTATAGCACGGAAGCTACTTGATACAAGTGAAGGCGCTGTGCTAAATTCTTATGGCAGACACTGGTCGTCTCTATGTGATCTTTATTCACAGGTCACACTTTGCCACTCACTTCAGGCTCTATTGTCTGATTTTTTCCTTTTGTCTTGACTAGCTAAGAGTTTTGCTCTGCAGATTCTGGTTTCCACTGTTGATCCATCTGGAAGAATATCTCGTGAGTCAACTGCATGTCTTGCTCTGATGTTATCTAGGGTTATCTCTGTGTTGAAAGCGAGCATCTCCTCTGAGAGTCCAAATCCAGTTGAAGAAAGTCTCATCAACATTATAGATCATGCAAGGAAGTCACAGCTACTAGAACTCTTGTGTGAGTGTCTGATAGCTTCAGGTTCAGACATAATATCAGGTTCTACGAACATGGTACCAGCAGCATGTGAGGCATGCAAGGCCATCTGGTATCTCGCTCATGCTGTTGACATTGTGTCCCTTGGTGCACACAATTTTTCATTTCCATTAGCTAGCTCATGGCGACAAGGTCACTCAAAGTTGGATGGTAAAATGCAAGAGCAAGATTCATTACCAGATTCAAACTCCAGCAGTCTGATAAACATATTTGTCAAATCATTTCTGGCTTCACGGCCAATGCAGATTGCAGTTTACCACTGCTTGCATAATGGTCTAGAGTCAGCTATTCATGCTTCTCTTCAGGTAATTCTCTCATGCTTGGGCAAATAATTTTCCCTCCATAGTCCTTTTGGGTACGATCAGTTATCCTTTCTGTAGCCCTAGTGGAATGCTAATAATATAAGGTGAATATTTCGGTTCTAACTCAAACACAATCTGTTCTTCACCTCTTTGCACTGTTTCCAGTTAACTACAACTTTGTACCCCATTGCTATCTCTGATTTCATCAACTCGCGGGCAAACTCACAAGCAGCCTCACCTGCCATTTTTATCTCATATGATCCACTACGCTACATTCTGAGACTTCAGATTCTGTACTTCTGGTTATCTTCTTGTACATTGAGTAACAATGAAACCAATATGAGCCTGTCTTTCCATTAAAGAAAGTACATTTAGTATATTCACATTGATGGAGGTTATACTCTGCTGCTATATTTTTAGTTAATGCAATATAGCCAAATTATAGAAATTAAAAAGCTTAATGTAGTCAGTTGATTATCTCTTTTACACCAAGAACTACTGATGGTTGAGCTTATTATATTTTTGTACATTGAAAGTGTAACTTAACTCCAACTTATGCTAGTTGAGTTTATTATATTTCTGAATGTTGCTTTTCAGCTCATTGCTAGGGCCTGCCTGCTGAATCTGTCTTTCTGTGCTATTATGTGTGGTCCAATGAATTCATCACCGGAGGCCAATGAAATAGAATATGGTGGAGATGGGACAATTGTATCTGATATGTTTTCACTGCTGTCGCTGTGTGGCTCATATTTGAACAAGGAGTCGAAGCAGAACAGTAATCAGAAATGCAAACTGTCCAATCCTCATGCCCTTGTAGTGCACTGTTGTCTTGCATTGGCAACAATAGCAGCGTGTCTGAAGTCGGAGGGGAAATCTTCAGCATCAATTATTTTAACAAGTTCCCACAAGAAACAGCGGTCCCGGCTTTCTGTTCTTGCGCACCTCTCTTCAGCCGATGATACAGTTAAGAGTTGCCTGCAGCCACACTGTGCAGCTGCAACACTTGCACTGTCAACGCTTATTTCACTTGAAAATGGAGGGCAAACCAGATCTTCCCTATGTGAAACTGCCCTTGCTTTGTTTCCTCGTATGGCAACACTGCACACATTGCTGAAGCTTTGGCTATCTGATGGAAGTGAGGAACTTTGCAGATATAATGCTGGTTTACTGAATCTGTTTGGCCTTCGTGATGGGAGTATTGGGCTGTTGGAAACTAGATTGAAATGGGGTGGACCATTGGCTGTTGAACAGGCCTGCTCAGTTGGTATCCCACAGCTCCTAATTCGTTTGCTTACTGATGGTTTCTCAAGGGAGCCTTCTGATGGGAAAGAAGTTTCAACACACCGCAGTGGATTATCTCCGTTGGGAGTTGCCTGGACTCTTTCAGCTTTATCTCAATGCCTTCCTGGTGGTGTTTTCCGTGAAATTTTGTATAAAAGGGAGCATCTAAAGCTGTTGACTGACATGCTGTCTGATATGCACCTCAAGGCTTTGGCAGCTTGGACTGGGCTTGGTGGTGGGAAAAAGGGAGTACGGGAACTGATAAATTCAGTTGTTGATATTTTGGCATTTCCATTTGTCGCAGTGCAGAGTTCTCCAAACATGCCATCAACATCGGCATCCATTAATAGTGGTTTTCTCCTCAACATTGGATCACCTGGGGGAAGAATCGGTACTGAGAACAAGGAAATGCTCAAAACTATAGAGCATAATATGCCTCAATACTTTCAAGTTCTCCTAGAGGTCTGACTAACTGACTTTGAACTTGTTCTTATTCAGAAGTACTCATTTCCATAACCTTTCTCCTTTTCCTTTTCAGGTTGGTGTTCCTGGTTGTATACTTCGCTGTCTTGATTATCTCAATATGGAAGACATATCGAGGCCCTTGGCCATTGTGGCCAAAATGGTGGGCTACCGTCCACTTGCATTGCAGCTTCTAAGAGAAGGTCTTCTCAATCCATCTAGAGTAGCAAAGCTGCTCAAAGGTCCTCTTGCTAAGGAGACTTTGCTTGACTTCCTCATGATAATTTCTGATCTTGCACGCATGTCAAAGGTTCGTCTTTTGCTGGCCTGTTTGCACATCGAGTATCAAATTTTGCTGGATATACATTGTGACACAGAGTTACGCTACTGCCTCAGGACTTCTACGAGCCCATCAACAAGGCAGGCATGGTTGAATATTTGAAGAACTTTCTATCAAATGAGGACCCCGATATAAGAGCAAAAGCTTGCAGTGCCATTGGCAACATGTGCCGACACAGTCCCTACTTCTATGGTCCATTTGTAAGACAAGATTTAGTTGTCTATTTATTTGCAGTTTAAATTTTTATGGAAGGGATATTTAACCTTGTTATCTGGCAACAGGCAGCAAATAAGGTGATTGAGCTTGTAGTTGACAGGTGTTCTGACCCTGACAAGCGGACGCGGAAGTTTGCATGTTTTGCTGTAAGTTTGTAAGCTGGCTTCTGATTGTTGTATTTTTATCTTCATACTGAGATGATAATCCTCAATCCTGTTAATGTTTTCGTGATTGATTTTGGAACCTAATTCAGCTGTTGCTATTTCAGGTAGGCAATGCTGCTTATCACAATGACAAGCTGTATGAAGAACTCAGACGATCTATACCTCAGCTCACCAAGCTACTTCTTGCTCCTGAGGAAGATAAAACCAAAGGCAATGCTGCAGGGGCCCTGAGTAATCTAGTCAGGAACTCTGACGTACTCTGTGGAGACATTGTATCCCAAGGCGCAATTCAGGTTTGCCACCCCTTGCGTACTCCTCATGATTCATGTTCTGTCATGTCATGTTTTCCGGTCCTTGCATTTTTTACTTTTAGGGTAAAGGGAGGAAACCGGCATCCATACTTCATAGATTCTTTTTCTTGATATATATGGTGAAGCTACTAAACAGCAATGCCTTTTGGTGCTAGGGCATCCATGAAGCCCGTTTTGTCTTGAAAAATTCAGAAAAAATGATTCAATGTTTCAAAACTACTGAAAAAATTCCACAGTATCATACGGATGTATACTGCATGTGTGCAAACATTCATGAAGAATACATTGACACGCGAGCTACACAAAAAAGACAAATTGGTGATTTTGAAAATAGCGAACAGTGTCTGCACACACTCTGCACTATCTAAAACCGACGATTTTCACTTTTTTGTGTAGCTTGCGAGTCAATGTATTTTCTCATGAAATTTTACATGAAATGTGATTTTCGAATGTTTCAAAGAAAAGGGCTCCATGGAGGCTGAGCAAAACGCTTCACTCAGCTACTAATGGGCTATAACTGCACAAGTCAATTACTGTCATCTCAGTGTTAGAAAAAGTATCAAATCTGCTATTGCTTCATTCCATCGAGTACTACTGTATCTGACATCATTTTTAGGAAGTTGAATGAATCAGATACATATTTAAAAATGGAAATATATGTATTCGTACCATGTGTCAACAAAACTAACCTAATTCTTTGGTCGTCTATTCAGTGGTAAATTGCCGATTCTTAATTTCTTCAACGGTTGCTCTGAGCCATTGACTTATTCATGCGCAGGCCCTACTCATCAGACACTCTCATCCCTTGACTTATTCATGTGCAGGCCCTACTGAAGATGGTCAGCAGCTACTCTGCGGTTGCTCTGAGCCCCAGCAGAAAGGATGCTCTGACTGAATCCCCACTAAGAATCGTGCTCTTCGCGCTGCGCAAGATGTGCGACCACACCGTGTGCAGGCTCTTCCTGCGGTCATCCGAGCTGCTCCCCATCATCGTGCACCTCAGGCAGTCGCCTGACCAAACGATCTCCGAGTACGCCTCCGCCATTGCTAGTAAAGCGAACCAAGCTTGACGAGTTTCGCCTGGCAGGCGCACCGCGAGGGGGTCCTATTCTGTAACGTAGCAGTCGTTCAGTTTTGCTGAACAATTCCGCAATCCATTCTGTTTCTGGAATTGTAACTTATTAGAGCAGTATCACGGTCCGGCGTACCGAGTTGTTCATGTATGTAAAGATCTCCGCTCTTTTGCCATGTATATATACATATATGCAGCACCAAATCGGTTCAGAAAGAGTCTCTCATCACATGCCATTTTTTATTTTTATAAACAAGATCACATTCGGTTGCAGTTGCACGAGTCGATCGGCGTCAGAAGAGCCAGTGGGGCACCTTCCTCGGCAGCACGCGCTCTTCGATCGTCGTCAAGCTGGGCTTCCAAGGCCCGCCGCGCGTCAGTTCCTGGCTCAGGAACTCCGGCTGGAGGTCACCGGGCACGCCTAGCAACGGCGCCGCCTCGTCCCGCTGCTCCTGTGTGCTGACCGGCATCGACCGGCACCGCGCAAGCAGCCGCGACGCCGTGAGCGCTCGCCGGGCCTCGTCGGCGGAGACCCTGCCCCGGGTGGCCGGGAGCACGACGTACACCCCGGCACCGTCCAGCAGGTGGTCGGCCGGCAGCGCGGCGACCTTGGCGACGCCGGTCGTCGCGAGGCGCGCGTCCACCACGAAGTGGCGCGGGTGCTCCACCATGAGCTCGGCCACGGACACGGCCTCGCCCAGCGCCCGGACGCTCCCGTCCGGCAGCACGATCTTCCCGCCGCCCCCCGCGCTCGCCGACACCAGGTTGCCCATGGCGGCGGCAGCTCTAGCGAAGTGTAGCTGATGTCGTCTGGCCGAGGAAGAGTGGAAGGCGACGGCGGGTATAAAAACGCTGGCGGTTGCGAGGTTCAGTTGGCGTAGAATTTTAAAACCATCGAGGGTTCGGTGTGAACCTGATCTATCGACGGGAGCGAGCCACAGCTGCTCCGCTACCTCCAACGTCAATGGCTGGACGGTCACGGCGCGGCGCCGGGACAACGCCGGCGGCGCGGTGACCCATACACCGTGCGTCTCACGATATATGCTAGTCCTACGTCTGTTCTTCCGTTATACTCGCCGTTTGGTCCGGCGAGTGTGCTGACGCGATATTATTTAGAAAGAAAAAAAATTCGCGTGGAGTAGGAACAGAGATCTTCGGTCACTTACGTTCTTTACGATCCACACGACTCACTTTAAAATACTGGTTTCTAGATAAAATCACTATCTCCCGCAAAAAAAGAAGAAGATAAAATCACTATACAAAATTATCTAGCATAAGACGTCGCACCATCGACAAGCCCACTGCACTTCAGCCACTTCTTGGTCTTCATCTCATCCAACTATCGGGAACAAGCACCGCGGTTCCTGGCTATGGATGTTGGTGCATTAAGCAATGGTTCCCTACATTATCTTTAAGCAATGGATTAAAATTGCTTGCGGAGACACCCACTAAGATTCCTTTTGAAAGACTGATAGAGATGAAAAATGAGCTTTTCCTCCTGGGTTTCACCGTGGAGGGTTTTGAACAGGTGGGTGCTTTTGACCCTTTTGATGATGACAATGATGGAGATAGTTTTGATGATGATACAGACAAATTACCTAATGATAACATCCAAGATGAAAACCTCCAAAATGGGGATAATGCTATAGATGAGCTGGACAAGGCTAACCTGACTGTGCAAGGTGGTGGCTCTGCCAAGAAAGTTCAAGCTGAATCTGATTTTCATATATCTGCTTTGTCTGATACTACCCATGAGAAGTTCATCTTGGAATGTTTGAAAAAAAAAAACCTTATGGTCTGAATCTTGAGGGTATGGAAGCTGTTAATATCTCTACTCCTATTATCACTGCTTCTGGAGTGGATGACATCAGTGGAAGATCTCAATATAAGAATCTTGAGTAGTGCTCTGAAATGTCGAAGTCTGGATTTAGATGACTGTGATGATGATGATATACTGGAAGTGGAAAAAGATGTTTTACCTGCTGAGGCCGTGGAGATGACCAGTTCTGGCAGTTTCAAGAGATCCCTTCTAGAATATTTAGATGAGCTGGCTGACAAGAAGAGTCAACTCACTGTTGGTCCTTCCAAATGGGGATATGTGCTTGTGCAGAAACCTGCTACTAGGAACCATGGGAATGTTAACATCATAGAAAAAGTTGTTGCTTACTCCCTCCGCCCGGAAATACTTGTGCTAGAAATGGTTGTATCTAGACTTATTTTAGTTATGGATATATTCATTTTCAACCATTTCTAGGACAAGTATTTCTGAACGGAGGGAGTACAAGAGAAAGAAGAACCTAGAAGTCTCTGCTACTTATCAAGGTACATCTTTTGCTGTCCTTAACAATGTTTCCCTGGCTAATCAAGTTGATAAAATGAACTTGGCGATTGGAGATGATGATAGTAGTAAAACTGATATTATTGATGATATGATTGACGATGAGGAGAATTGCTTAGCTTTTGCTAATAATAATCCTTGAAGTAGTTCTTCCTAATAATTTGGATGTTAATATGGAATATGATAGAGGTTTCTTCTTAATCTAATGGGCTGGAATTTTAGGAAAACTCCCCAGTTCTCATCAGAGTTAAACCTTGTGGTTTGTTAGACCCCTTTAAAATTTCTTAATATGATAGGTCTCATTTGGAATATTAGAGGTCTCGGTCAACCCGATAAATCTCAGTGCATTTGTGATACTATGTTGAGAGTAATCCTGATTTTATTGGCTTTCAAGAAACTAAGATAAACATTATTTCTGAGGGTTTCCACAAAGCCATTGATAAAAATTGTCTGTTCAATTGCATTTCCTTCCTCCTGTCAATACTACTAGAGGGATTTGAGTTGGGCGACATGTCTGAAGTTATTGGTGTTTCCAATAAATCTTCTTGTGTGGTTTCTACTGTGAAAAACAGAGAATGTATCTGCTGCACCGGTGCTTATGGTGCTACCGGTGCACCCGATGCGTGTAGAGCATTTACAAATATTTGAAAAAAGTTCAAAGAAAATTAGCACATTCACACAACACCGGTCTATGTTGTTGCAAAATTTCAAATCAAAATTCAAAGTATTGCCCGAGGTACAAAAACAACAAATCCGACACTGAATAGTACATAATATAAATTGAGCTTTACATTTGGCCCATTATAAAATTGTTATAAAAATTTTCATTTTTGTCGTGCAATGTTTCAAATTTTGTGACAATATGTATTGATGTTGTGTCAATGTGCTAGATATTTTCTCGACTTTTAAAAATATTTTAAAATATGCTACAACGCCCTGTGCACCGACAACACCACAAGCATCGGTGCACCAGATACATTCCCGTGAAAAACAAGTATTTTGTATGGCATTTATTTATTGTTTATGGTACTGCTTACCCTGTGTTCAAGATGGATTTCTTTGCCGAGCTTCATGATATTATGGAGCAAGCTTCTTATCCTATCCTTCTAAGGGGGTGATTTTAATTTGGTCAGAAGTGATAATGGTAAGAGCAATGGTTCTGTTAATCGTCAGTACACTTTCCTTTTTAATGACCGGATTCATAGAGGTGGCTTGATGGAGAATTATGTCGGTTTGCTTGGTCTAATCATCAAGAGGATCCCATTGTTTGTTGTGCTAGATTGAGTCCTCACTTGCGTGAGTTGGGATGCTCATTTCCCTTTATCTTCTTTAGTGGCCTTACTTAGGGTGGGGACTGATCACACTCCCCTAGTGTTGGATACTGGTGCTAGGAAAATTTCCTCTCCAGAAATATTTGGATTTGAGAAATGGTGACTTTCTCAGCCTGGTTTTAAGGAATTAGTTCATGATGTTTGGAACACCGCAACTTGTTGCACTTCTACTATCGAGATTTTGCAATTTAAAGTTAGGCTTCTTAGGAGAAAAGTGGAAGGTCGGAGTATTAATATAGAAGCTGACATTAAGAGAAAAAGAAGGCACTCCTTATGGAGTTTGATATACTCGATGTTTTTTTAGAACATCTTTTAAATCATGATGAAATGGAGATGACAGAAGTGATTAAAAAAGAACTTGATGAGATATGAATGTGGAGGCAATCATATCTATCGATTTATAGGGATGGGAGTACGCTCAAGGAATTATATAGATTCATGCCCTTTGCGCTGGAGGTAATACCCTACTCATGTGGTGTTCTTGCTCTTGGCGTAGGTTACAACTTACAATGTGAGAGAGTTCAACCCTCGGCTCGGTGCCCTTCTTCCGGCTTATATGGAGTGCACTAGGAGTGGGTGCCCATAATGTTCTGGTACAAATGCTATTGATGGTCGGATGGATGCCTAACTGAACATGGCTATTACTACTGGTAACTGCCGAATTTAACTAGATTACTCCTCCGTTGAGTAACAACGACAGTGAATGCATCGTGGGGGTCACCATATCCTAGGACACAGCCGACTGTAGGTGCTCCGACTGCTCATGTCTTCCTATCGACCGACTGTCAGGTCTAGTCCGTTAGGGGGTGAGAGATCCAACTGTAGGCACTTAGTCTCTTAGTGAGTATCCCTCTGGTATCCTTTGCCCTGGGCTATGACTTCAATGGGCCTGGTGAGTTGTCCCTTGGCCCGTTGTCTTCCTGGACCATATCTGGCTTGGACCCTTGGTTGGTCATATGTGTCCTTGGGCCTACCCCTTGGGTATAACCCCGAAAGTAGCCCCTGAGTTTCATTTCTAAAACCAACTGTGCATCCTCAGACAAGATTCCAACTGACTGATGGATCCGAAGTGCTACTAGTTGGTTATCCAAGATACCTTGGCGGACTCTTATGATCATGCCTCATGGAGATGAAGGGTGAGAAAATTGGAAAAAACTTGGTAATACCTGTTTTGAGTCTCTTTGGGAGAGGATGGCTCGTGGCCCGACTTTGGGTGTATCATCAAATTTCAAGTGGTGGTCTGAGACGCCTGGGCCTGAACTGATCAAGTGATCATAGTCAATATCCTTCATGCAAAAAGCTAATCAGACACCTTTCTTGAGAACCAAGTCTGCGCCATCGAACACTCGGTTTTTTCTGAGAAAAAACTGACTCGTGCCACGGGGGATGTCCAAGGCGCTCCTTGCTCTTACATGGAGTGTCATCTCACTCGGTTTTCTTTGAGCATCTTACGCTCGTTTTTTTTATCGTGCCAAGTGCACAATTTTTTTGACTTGGGACTGACGCTAACAACTGTGCCAAAAACATCCTTGAGTCGACTAATCCTTTCATCCGATTGGAAGGCAAATCGTCAAGTGCCATCATTGCAATTCTTTCTGAGTTGTCACATCAAAATCTTTTGCGTGTTGTCAGGCAATCCGCCGGACTAGCTCGTGAGAATGGACTCCTCGTCTTTTGTGCTCCGATTGACAAAAGACCAGCTACCGTTTAGAGGGGTATTGTGTTTTAAATGCTAACCGTCTGGACTCCCAATCGAAATTTTGGCTTCTCGTTTTGACATATGGCGTGTGGATTCCTCGCAACGGTTTCTAGTCCTGCCCGCTACAAATAGCAAGGGTGTAGGAGAGCAACACATCTCCCATCTTCTTCTCTACGCCGTCGTCGGAGCAACCGCTCGTGAGCGGTTTCTCCACTCTTTGCCTCCCCACTTTCATCTCTTGTCAGTGTCGGGCGCGCGAAAGTTGGAGAAGGCAAAGGCCATGGGGTCCTCAGCCGCTGTCAAGGCTTCTGTTGTGGCAGCAGCAGCCGTCGCGGCACCTGATGAGAGGGAGCGATGAGATTGGCTCCCCTTAGTGAGCAAGTGCTGCAGGGATATATTCGCAACGGCCAGCTCCCACAGATCGGCTGGCGGGTGCCGGAGCCCAACGAGGAGGAGCCAGCCCCGCGCCCCAACGAGTGGGTATTCCTCACCTCTTTCTTGGATCGGGTTTATCCCCCCCCCCCGATCCATCCAGTTCCCGGGTGACGAAGGCCAAGCATGCCTGGCAAGTCAACTCTCGAAAAATAGAAAATAGTCGTCTACCGCAAGAAAAAAAGAATTACAGTGATGTGGTTAGTGATTTGATTGTGAAAGCAACAACTGGATAGAAAAATCTTGGCATGTCGTCCGGTCCAACCACATTTATAGGGTTAGAACGAAAAGTGTGTGTGTCCACCTCACGAATCGTCCTGTCGTGATACATATCTGCCTCTGTTTTTGTTGTCTACATAGTTCATCACTTTTCTTTAACCATAGGTAATAGATGATTTTTTTAAAAATAATAATGATAATACTATAAGTTTGTGCCTGTGAGGATCTGAACCCGGTGAATTTTGTATGAGAAATTAAGTATCCAATGAAAAGCAAATACACTTAAAATTTCATGGAAACCACATTTGAAGTGTTTATAAAGATTTCTCAAAAGAATATGGTACGTTAGAAATGTGATGTTGTATAAACATGTGAAAATTGAAGTTAAGACTCATATTAATTTGGGTTGCAAGAAGAAAAAAAGTTGCACATGAATAGAGATGCTGTATTCCTCAGTGGCATACACATATATCGTTTAAAAGCATGGCAATTTTTCAACGTACTGTTTGACTGTGAAACATGTTTTTTTTTTGCAAGGACAGAGGAAGAGTTAGTCAAACACTCGTTTTACTTGAGTGATAGTAATAATAAGATAATAAAGGTGCCACTTACATACAACATTGCGTCCAAATCCATAACACGAACTATGAATATTTTTATTTTTATGGGTAGACTTCAATAATTGAGCGAATTCCTGTCACCGGTGTAATCTTGTAGTCACTGAACCCAGCTTCAAAGAAAATCTTGCTCCACTCATGCTCCTCTCGCTGGATCCCGTCGATGTACATCATGAAGACATCAAACAGAACTTCCGCCTCCTTTGACACGGTTTCCTGCTGCGGCACTGCATATCCCACCACCATATCCATGATTATCACCTTCCCTCCGGCGTCCCTTGTTGGGATGGCTTTCTTGCACCGGCGGAGTATCTTGATGCAATCTTCGTCCGGCCAATCATGCAAAATCCACTGATACAAAAAATATATATTTTATATAAACCCACAGTATTGTTATAGTGAAATGGGCTATGGTATTTGTATTTTTACGGTTTTACCTTGAGTAGAACGGTGTCCGCCGGCGGGATGTACTCAAACATGTCGCCGGCGATGAAGGTTAAATTGTCAACGGCAGGAGCCCCGGCGACGACGAGAGGGAGGTCCAGTACGCTGCACTTGACGTGTGGGAACGCCTTGGCTACCGCCGCGGCAGCCGTGCCATGGGCGCCGCCGACGTCGACCAGTGAGCTGCCCACGGACCCAAAGACGCCGCTGCACTCTCTTAGTAGGATCTCCATGCTGAGGCAGCTGTCCGCTGCCATGCCGGCGTTGAACACGCGGTCGTCGCCTGCGTCCTTTGCTATCATCTCCCACCGAGTACAGCCGTGCGCCACCTCGAAGAGGGACGAGGTGGCGCTCGTCTCGTCGGTGAACCACTCGCGTATGCTGAAGAGGGCGGTGACGGCGACCGGGTTGACAAACACGCCCACCATCGGGGACAGGTCACGGCGGCGCGAGTCCTCGCCCCCAGCTCCCAGCCTCCCACGAGGAGGCGAGAGACCCGGGTGAGCTTGTACACGGCGTCGCCGCCGCTCTTGACGTCGGCGGAGAAGACGCCAGAGGTGGTGAGCACGCGCATGAGCCGCCGGAGGTGGGAGAGCTTCGTCGGGTGGATCCCTGTCTCGGCCGCAAGATCAGACAAGGTGGCAGCGCCGCCCCTGAGGTGGATGGCGTCGGCGATGCGCAGGTCGGTGGCAGCCGCGAGCGCCATGGACTTGACGAAGGCGAAGCAGTGGTTGTAGAGCTCGAGCTGAGCTTGGAGCAACTCGTCGCTGCTCATGGACATGGTGAGTTCGTCTTCTTGGTCGTGCGACGCCATGGTATGTTGAATGATGGAAAGGCCTTTGTTGAGCTCCGTTCTCATATAGAGGTGAAAGGTTGACCTTCTGGACAACGAATGCATCAAGATTGCTCTCCGGCGGCTAACCGTGACGTGACATAACACATGGAAATTAGAAGTCTTTGGATGCGATGTGACAAATGGCATTAAAAAGGCAAGATGGTGATTGTTTTCCGTGACAACATTGGATGGAGAAAGCCTTTGACTTGCAGGCAGACATTAAAAAAACAGGCGTGGCTAGAACTCAATCGTTAGTAGACTGACATCAGCGTAGTTCTGGTGTTGTGAGCAGCACATCTGGATGCTGCCAACAGTGATGAAAAATGCTGCGAACAGTGATTAAAAATGTTGCAAGAAGTGCTACAAGCAACGACAACAACAGATGCTACAACCTGTGTGACTACATGCTACAAATATCAATGGAAGATGTTGCATCCGGTGTGACGGTGTGCTACAATCGACGAGGGCAGATGTTGTGTACGATGAGATGACATGCTACAACCAGCAGTGATGGATGCTGCAACCGGTAGAAAGGCATGTTGCAAATGATGGGAAAGAATGTTGCGAGGGATGTTGGATGGTGCTTAGTCCAACACGAATCTCCATGCAAAGATCCAACAGCTATGCAGTCGACTGAGACTTGGTTTCAGCCAACTGAGTTTTAGCAAGCCCGTAAAAGACAGAAACTCCAAAGATTTGATGTTCGCCACGAGCTTGTTGAGGCTGATCTCGAGTAGAGGGTCCCGAGCTGGTGATCTTGGCATGATGGTAACAGGACAAAGAAGAGACAGTATTTACCTAGGTTCGGGCCCTCTCGAAACGGTAAAACTCGACGTCTTGCTTGTATTGTATTGATTATGGATGGGGTACAAAGTACATGTTGATCTACCTGAAGATCGTATGTGTGAATGAATCTACCTCTAAGGTCTAAACCCCTTGGCTTATATAGACGCGGGGGGTACGTAGGGTGTAACTAGGTCGGTTACATCAGGGGATAAAACATGCCGATGATTACATATGCCTTGGAGTGTGCGCCAAATCTTTGGAAGATTCCATCTTGAGTACGTCGTGGGACCTGACAGACGTGGCCTACCTGTTTGGTTGTTTGGAGGTCCTTGGCCCAGCCCATGTTTGGGAGTTGACGTGGTTAGCACCCCCTATTTAGGACACCATTAGTAGCCCCTGAACCGTACTCCCAAGCCTAGGACAATCCTCAGACAACTTGTTCTCTGTTATTGGCCTTCGGTCTTGAAAAATGGTTCAACACCTTCTTCGCGCCTCTCCCTCTAAAGTAATCATAATTTTGTCTGAGGAATATCATACCTCAGACATCCGAGGAGCCCCAACTGAGCTTCCTGAGAAGCACTTTTCTTTTCAGCACATCTGAAGACCCTTCCTATGCCCACTTAACTGAACGGTGAAGTCTTCCTATGCTGGAGTGGGCGCGTTGGTTGGGTCGTGTTTTGACAACTTTGACCGAACCCAGACGGCCACCACGTACTATAGAACCGAAAGGTCCCATCAGTAGTCATTATCCCGTGTTTAGCGTAGCTCGAGGCTGTTGCCATTGGCACGTCCCATCAATAAAGAGATCGTGCCCTGGATTTTCGATGGCATCATCAGTAGAATCCCTCAATTCACACGCGCACGTAATGCAAATCACGTTGGGAACTCGCAAAATTACTGCCACGCAGTGCGTCCCTTTGGTATTTTTACTGTCTTATAAAAGGTAGATGATGGATGCAATCCATTTTCACACCTCCCCTCTCGCTCTTTGCTCCTGCAACCCTCAAGCTCCAGTGCCCAGAGACCAGAGCCCACGCACAGCCTTTCCACCTCCTTTTTCCTCCTTCTGTTCTCCATCGATGGTTTGGAAGGGAAAGGGCACCATAATGGCGGCGACCACTAAGGAGAAAGTGGCGAGCAAGAGGAGGGTGTGGCTCCGCTATGTTGTCACCATCGACGATATCACCAAGCTCCAGGCGCTAGGGTACCTCCCGTCGCAATATGAAATTCAATGTCATTCCCACTCATCGGGAATGCCACCTGTTCAGCCTCCCGGGTTCCAGAACCTCAGGAAGGCAAGCGTGTCCTGTTTATCTCCCACCTCATCCGAGGTCTGAGATTTTTGATCCACCCTTTTTGGAGGACCTTATGGATTCCTATGGCCTCCAATTCCATCACATCGCCCCCAACTCCATCCTCCACATTGCCTCCTACATTGTCTTCTGTGAAGCATTCCTCTGCATTGAGCCCCATTTCGGGCTCTGGCTCAACTTGTTCTGCGTGAAACCGCAGACCAATGGAGGCCAGATCACGGAGTGCAGAGGATCCATGGTTAGCAAGATCCATGGCGTCAAATTGTTGACCTGTAAGTTTATCGAGACGGTCAAGTTGTGGCATGAGGAATGGTTTTACATGGTTGATGTGCCATTAGGGAACAGGGAAGGAGTCCCTCCCTTCTCGGTCGCGCCTCTAGATCGGTTGCACTCCTGGATGACCAAGAACCTTGACTGGGAAAACCAAGAGGAGGTCGAAGCCCTCGAGGATCGGGTGGCATTTTGCGTTGATGAGGGCATCACTCACGTGGATGTGATCCACGTCATGCTCCATCGCAAGGTTCAACCCCTCCAAGCCCGAGCATCTCCTCTATGGAGGTTTGCCCCAGGCTGCGCTACCTCGGTCATCCGAGGTTTCTATAGGGGGAAGGATATCGGCGGGATGCAGAAGCTCCTCTTCAAGACCAAGGACCAGACCTTCCGGACTGAGGGGAATGACGTCAGCTACTGCAAGGCACGTCGAGCCCCCGAGGAGCTTCATTTTGTTTATCTCGCACAATCGACTGAACCCGAGTTGTTGTGCTACAAGACTGGCGTACATTCGCCAAGTTACGATCTCCGACTCCTCAGCGTGGGGAGCCTGTGAGCAACGAGCTGGAGAAGCTGCTGGTCGTGGACCTGTATGTGGCCCCAGGAGACCAGAGCCTCAAAGGGCCTGGCCATTTGAGACAACGTCCCCGAGCTCGGGCTCCAGGTCCGGCACCGAGGTGCAACAAGAGGAGTCCAACGAGGCCCCGTTCTGCCAAGGTGGGAGGACCAGGGTGGTCATATTAGACAACGCCGAGTCGTCTCCTTCTAAGGCGTCAGAGGGAGCCCGTCATCCAGGCGGCGGATCACTCCTGGCATGTGGGTCGGGCCCGCCGAGTTTGCCCTCGCCTCGATCAGTAAGTTTGTAACAAACTGTGTCTTGGCTTCTTTTGTGCATGGATCTTTACTTTGCTCTTTTCTCAGGGAGCAACATGACGAGGTGGACGAGATGGACAAGGGGGACGAGGTTACTTCCGGTCTTTCGGAGCCCTCGTAGGCCCGTGCGGGAGGTTCTCCCGCTACCTCGGAAGCGGAGGCCAATCCCTCCCACCCTTGAGCCGAGATGCCAGAGGCCACGTCACATCCCTCACCCCCAGCATCCGACGTTGAGGGTGGGGCCAATCCATCTACGGCTGAGGTTCGTACCTCGACCGTGGATGACCGAGATATGAAGGGGGGGAGCGCATACCACGGTGGGGTCTCAATCTTCGTGATGGAAATGCCCTCGCCTGCTTGACTAAACTAACGATCTCAATGGTATAAATATGTAGCTTCTCTACTTTTCTATTTTCCTTCTTGTTTATCAATCACCAATCAAATCAAACCAGGCACTACGGTAAGACATGAAAAGTACTTAACATTTTAACTTTTTTTGTACTTAACATTTTAGTTTTCTTTTTGGTGGAACCAGCCCACCAGTGCCGGGCTGGTCTCTCAAATGTGCTCAAAGGGGCAGTGTGTCCATGCATTGATAGGGTATGAAGTGCCTTTCTGCTCCCGAGCTCAAATGAGCTCGGTGAACAGTGAAATCAAAAAAAAATCCATTTTTTTTAGAGAAACATTGACAAAAGTTCCGAGTGCTTGCAAAAATTCGTCATGGAATCACGTTCGTGTAAGGCGTGGCAAAAAAACAAATTTAGTGCTCCAAAATGCTTTCGAAAGTAGCATTTTCAGCGTACCAAATTTTTTTTTTTTTTTGCCACACCTAGGAATGTGATTTCGTGATGATTTTTTCAAGCACTTAAAACTTTTGTCAATGTTTCTCCCAAAAAATTTGGATCGGGTGTAGAAACTTTGCGTCCATCTGTGCTCTGCTAAAAAAAGACGGCCAAGCGAATATCTCAAGGTCTGCTGCATTCTATTCTACCTACGGTGTCCGTGTATTGGGGAATCAAGAAAGAAATAAACAGTCACTGAAGATACCAACAAAGTCCATAATAAAACAATCGTAAAATCATTAAAGAAAAAGCAAAACTTGTACATTCCTGGGTTTATAACAAACCTCTAATTTTTCTTATTTGACATGGCTCCTCAGCTATCTAGCTAAGCTAGGGACATTCTCGTCAAAATTTCCTTAAAGTCACATGGGGCACTAGGAAAAAACAATCATTACAACAAAAAGTTACTCCTGATCTTGAAAAGAATGGCCTAGCTGCAAACTTCGTTCAGTATTCAGTCTTGCCCCAAAGACCTCGCGCAATCTGAATACTTTGTTTGAATTGCTTGCTAGCTTGTTTCTGTCTCATTCTGGAAAGCTAACTTGTATATCTCACTGTATGTGTCAACAAAGTGAACCTCGAGACCCTCCTTCACGTTATCAGCAAGCTCGTCGAAATCCCTTTTGTTTGCTGCCGGAAATATGATCGTCTTTATCGAGCTTCGCCGGGCAGCAATTGCCTTCTCTTTTACCTGTTTTCAGGATTGAACATAATAAATACGTCAGGGTGAAAGTGTTTGCACACATGAAAGCATGCACAAAAGATCAATTGGTGGTCATGACAGTATGATATAACAGGATGATCTACCTTTTCTAGAGACTAGAGTATGTAAAATGCATGCGAGATGATTTTGAGGACTACAAGAATGCATGGTATACAATTCATCAGATATGACATGTATTGCTGTTTGCAGATCAAGCACTAACTGTAAATGTCAACATGAACAATTATAGATGAAATGCCTCAAGATGTAAACATCACAGCAATGAAATCAATTGATGTTTTGGTGAATAAGCAAGCTCCCTTGTTCTAGATACCAGACTGCATGTGTGTAAACAACAGAGGGATTCAACAAACCGAGTTTGAGTAAGGAGTAGAGGAAACATACCCCGCCGATTGGGAGGATTCTTCCAGTCAATGTTACTTCACCAGTCATTGCTAAGTCCTTCCTGGCAGGTTTTCCCATAGCCAAGGACAGCATTGATGTAATCATGGTACATCCAGCACTAGGGCCATCCTTAGGGGTGGCCCCTGCAGGAACATGCAAGTGCAACTTTGAGTCTGCAAAGAATTTATTATCTGGCTCTTTATCTCGCAGTATAGCTCTACTAACTGTGTGAGCAATCTGAGCACTCTCTTTCATGACATCTCCAAGCTGCCCCGTCATCACAAGTGCACCTTTTCCTTCTCCTTCCTCCACTTTCGTTGTTTCGATGTATAAAGTAGAACCACCCATAGAAGTCCAAGCTAAACCCATGACCACTCCAACAGGAGTTTGCTCATATATACGCTCAGCATGGAATACAGGTTTCCCGACAAAATCGTCAAGGTTTGATGAATCAATTAGTACCTTCTTAACTGCCTTGTCTGCTGCCTCCTCCTTTACTCCGTCTGTGTCCTTGTTGCCCTACAGAATCAGCACTTAGTAAATTCATTACGATTTCAGCTATAACTTACAATCATTACCAACTCTCCTCAGCAATATTCTCGCTCGAAAAAAAAACTCCCCTCATCATAGACTATCTATATACATTGTTAAGTCAGTTAGCAATTTAAACATTTGTTAATTAGCTAACACATTTGCATCCACCACGGTAGCCAGGGCATGGGGAGCAACAGCTGTATCCAGTATTTATTAGAAAAAATGACGAAACATTAATATGTTCATTTCATCAAGAGTCAAGAATATCCTACGAAACATACTAGTTTACTCTGCTGCATTGCTTGTCTCAGATCTATCCTAGGCCAATTATCATCAGGTGAGTTAATCAGCAGCACATAAAATAACATGTATATGATTGGGTTTGCACAGTAGAGCACCATATTCAGGATCAAGCTATTCACATTTTATCTATAAGAAACACAATGGAATCCATGATGGTCATACTACCTCTGGTGTGCTCAGTGTGTCGGTTGACAGAGCTGGCTCAGTTACAAGAGTTTCATTCAGAGATGGTTCTTTAGCTTCCTCGGGATCTTTGACGGCAGGATCATTCAACTTCTCATCTTTCACGATTGTTGCACTACCACCATCAGTAGGTTCTACGCTTGGTGTGACAATTACAGCCTCTAGGGCGGGCTCATTTGATACCCCTTGGCGGACAAGCTGCAGAGCTATCTGCAAAGATGGGTCACATGGTATGTAAAGTATGTACGAGGATAAAGTTATACTCAATTACTCACTATTGAAGAACTACTAGATAGTCTGATTGCCAGTACACTGCCAGGAAGGCGGGAACAAGTAACTTTAATCGAGATTAAGCAGACAGCAAAAACAATGCATATGTCATGATGTTCCTATTTTGTATTGCTGCAAACACTAATTTCAAGTGCACAGAATTACAACAGGTTTGTCGCCCTCCTTTTCTTTACATGGTATTGAATATAGACAAACCATCCTTGCTTCAACAAACTAACAGCTCAAAGAAAATTAGGTTGGCACTCTGTTGCCGTGTTGCATACCTTCCGGTAAATTTTCTCAATCTGCTTTTGAAGGTTCCGCACTCCTGCTTCTCGGCAGTAATTTTCAATAAGGGCAAGGAGGGCAGCATCTGTAACTTCAACCTGTACATGTTTTTAGACGGACCATTAAAGCTAAAATTAACAATAAAATGTACTCACAAAGAAATATCACTGGAAGCCTCGAGCTCTATTACTGTATAAGTCGAGTGATACAGCTAAGTGGAAATTTCAAGCTTAATCTGATTGTTATTTCCATTTTGTTCTTTAGTTCACTCTGGAAGCACTTCCAAAGATATTCTTATATAGGTGGTCTAAAGGTTTCGCAAGACATACTCATGTATAATAATATTAATGACAGGAAACTGCATAACAGGAGTGTCAACCTTGAAAGGAAATCACAGATGGACATGTTGAACTACTCCATGCCTTCCAAAATGTAGTTCATATTTTGTTTTCTAAAAGTCGAATATATCTATGTTTGACCACGTTCATAGAACAAATATCAACATCCACAATACAAAATTAGG
Source organism: Aegilops speltoides (assembly GCA_021437245.1). NCBI lineage: Eukaryota > Viridiplantae > Streptophyta > Magnoliopsida > Poales > Poaceae > Aegilops > Aegilops speltoides. The sequence goes on from CM038142.1 coordinate 46,273,929, forward strand.
TTCATTAGATTCATCATAAAGTATACTTTTGTATTTCTATATTTGGTATTTTAGATGTCAATAGTTTATTCCATAAACTTGGTCAAAGATAAACATGTATGACTTTTGAAAAAGTAATATGCACTACATTGTGGAACGGAGGTAGTATTACATATGCAATGAGCACCGAATAACTGCATTACGCTTACAAAATTCGCAAAACAAGTCACAACCATAGGTAAAACTTATCTATCAAAAATAAACTGTTAAGAGTGGCATCCACAAGTTACATGTCTCCCCCCCCCCCCTCCACCCCACCCCCGGGGTGAAAGTAGAATTTCACAGTTGGGTAAAGGCTCTGTTTGGAATTGTGGATTCAAGAGAATTCCATTTGGCAGATCATTTTTGGAAGTGGCAACGGGTTACTATCTTATTAGATACAGTAGATATTTTCCATATGCTGACCACATAGAGTGCAATATAGTTGAATGTACCACCTAAGTCTGTAATCCCAAAACAATCTAAAGATAAGTCCACTGGAAGCCTTGTGGTGAACTAGGATTTGTTAAGTTACTAGAACTCGTCACATTTTCCAGCATAACAAATAAGAACTTATGTGGCGCAATAATGCATAGAAAGTTGTGAGAATTCAGAAGTCATACATAACAAAGCATAGCTTGGTGAGATTTAAGCTATCTATATCATACTGTACAAAGCAAAGCATGACCACTAGTTTTTCTGTATGTCATGGTGTGGACTTCCATTTTGTAGGAAATTAAACTTTTAAAGTTATAAACAATACTAAAATAAAGCAGATTGAATGGCTAGTCTACTTCCAAATCTGCAGATACCTGTTCAGGTTTAATGCCACAAGCCTCTCTAGTATTCTTCTCCAGATAGTCCCGAGCAATATGCATCTTCTCATCAGTTATATAACCAGCTATTGAAATGATCTCCATTCTATCCAACAACGGATTAGGTATTGTATCGATAACATTTGCCGTGCAAACAAACAGAACCTGATTTTCATACAACAAAATGTCAGGGAATGTTTTGCAATAATTAAGTTCAAAACTTATTTATATGGAACAAGAACATCATAAACAGAAAATTGCATGGCAGAGAAGTCACGAAGCACAAGCAAAACAGCAGCAATTAGCAAGATCGGAGAAGGGAATCAAGCAAAAAAAGCAATATCGCATTAACTTAATCAAAACTCTCAAGGAGTCGAGGGTAATAATGCTCTATCACACCTCATGAATAATAGCATAAACACTGCATGTGATAGCGCAATAACAAGCGTGGTGCACGCCCAATCATAACAGCATGCCAAGAGATGTAAACTGATGATGTTTGCTACAGTTGTTGAGGAGACATTAGAAAACATTACTTTGAACCGTAAACTGAAGTTATCCGAATGCATATATAGGTAAAACAGGCAAATGCCCTTGAGAAAGCAACAGACTAACCTTGGATAGGTCAATAGGAACATCAAGGTAGTGGTCCAAAAAATTAATATTCTGCTCAGGGTCCAGAAGTTCCAGCAGTGCACTCGCTGGATCACCAGAATGCCCTCTCCCAAGCTGCCAGCAAACAAAGATAGCCAGTTAAATTTCGAAGTAATGCATTTGAGTCAAAAATTTCATAGTGGCTATCAAAATAAATTGCTGTTGAATATGTAGTCCATGTCTAAACAAATGCAAGTAATCGTTGACTCAAAACGAATAAAAAAAATTGTTACAATACCTTGTCGATCTCATCTATCAATACCAGAGGATTTGCTGTCCCAACTGATTTGAGACACTGCACCATCTTCCCTGGCATTGCACCAACGTAGGTCCGCCGATGCCCCTAAGATTATTTAAATGTTATTGGAACAACAGCTCAACTAGTTTTAAAGAATACAACACTTAACAAGAGACGTGACATGGATATTTGTTGCGCACCTTGATTTCTGCAACATCGGCCAAACCTCCAACAGAAAATCTGTAAAACTGTCGATTCAATGCACGTGCAATAGAGCGACCAATACTAGTTTTACCGACTCCTGGTGGCCCAGAAAGACATATGATCTTCCCTGTATAAATGATAGACGAACAAAGTCATTGGTTGAATAGCTACATGTGAGATGTGAAGTAAGGTACTCCACGCACTCCCACTCACAGAGAAGTGTTTTAGTGTTGTTTAGAGTCAAACTTTAAGCTATGGTGGCTACAGATATATCTTTGAATGTTGAAAATGGCGTATGAAAACAATGTGTAGATTTAAAAAAACAAGTATTTAAATGATATGATTGTTTCACTGGTTTGTTAATATATAACAAAAGGTGAGTGGTCAATGTTACGTTCTGAAGACCATGTTTGTCAAAGATGGCACTCATTGTGACAGATCAGATGGAGTACCAAATTTAGCGAGAATTAAACGGTAATCCAGCTACAGTATGTCTATCAGAAGTCTCTGCATGCAGCTTTCAAAATCCAGCTTCTACCAAGTGACGAGCTATGATGAAATAGAGGAACCAGATCCTTTATATGTCACTTTTCATGAATGCGGTATATAACTAAGGATGCCAATAGAGCACTTACAACTAGGTCCACACCATACCGGTGAATAAATGAAATGATATTTGAAACACAAAACAGAAAGGGAAATGTTAGGACATAAACCTTGCGAAGTCCCTCTTAGCTTCCCAACTGCTATGAACTCCAGTATTCTCTCTTTAACGTCACTCAGACCATAATGGTCTTCATCAAGGATTTGTTGGGCATGATGAACGTCAAAATTCTCATTGCTGCAACAAAAGGGAAAACACTACATAAGGCTCAGATAACTGACCTATGTTTCAAAAGAAAGGCGGATAAATACAAACCTATAATTTCCCCATGGTAATACCGTCAACCAGTCCAAATAATTGCGAGTTACATTGAACTCACTAGAACTGGCTTCTAGCAGCTGTAGCTTGGTGAGCTCTTCTTCAATGACTTGCAAAACATGAGGAGGACACTTGTCTTTCTTTGCTTCAATCCTTTCCCTAAACTTTTCTGCACCCCATGAATAATTAGTCAATTATGAAAAGCCAACAAAAGTGAAAGCTCTAAAAGTGATAAAAACAACACATTAATTGTCAACAAGAAGTATGAAGGTTCAAGAACAGACCAGACAATGCTGTCTTGTCATCAGTCTCCAAACCTAGCTCCTGCAAACATGAGATACGGTGAGTGATAATGAAGGACCAACAAAATCAGATCAACCTAAAAGTTATGGTGATTTCACATTTGGCGTGCACAAATGGTTCAAGAAGCAGACACCAGATGGTGGCATTGTTCAATTCGACACTTAATGAGAGTCAATGGTGTCATGGATCATTAAAAAGAGCTAGCTTATACAACAGTAATTACTTGGAAGTCAGACTGGAAGGAGCATAATTAAATTGATAAGAGAAACCACGAATCATCAGTACCTTCTTGATTGCTTTAAGTTGTTCGTTCAATAAATAACGTCGCTGATCCCCACTAATTTTTTCTTCAATTGCCTTTGCAATTGCTTGCTGTAAAAAAAAGATAACAAGAAAGCTCAAGCTAAGAATAAAAACTAACAAGGGAGACTAAGATAATGAATTACCTGTAACTTACTGATCTCCATGTCCTTCTTTACTAACTCAAGAGTTAACTTTAGACGCTTATCTACCTGTTCAAGAAATGCCACATTTGAATTGAAGCAGAACAAGAAAGCTATGATGTGGTCCGAACAACATATTGTTCATTCAAGAACACATAGATGAGTGATGTATTGATGACACAAAGAGAGTATCCTGTAGATCATTTTTTTTCACAATTATTTATTTTTGTGAATTTGGAAAGAATTTTTGCTAGTCCAAGGACCAGTATTATTGTTTCACCAAGTATTCTTGTGCTATCAATTTGGCTTTAAGAAGGCCAACAAGTATGCTTAGTGGACAAAAAGCAAAACACAATAATCTTTCTGCTGATCCATGAGAATGCTGTTCAATTGCTTAGATGAAATGATTATATCTCACAATAAAATATTTAGAGTACGAAGTCAAATGGAAGCACAAATAAGTCCAGTGCCCATGGTAATTCACAGTTTCCATGGCATCTAGACATTCAACGAATGTAAAAGTTCACAAAGAACTGTATGGGTAAGAATTTGGTAGGTTTCAAGTAACATCCATATTGCTCAGGGCGTTGGATTTAAAGAAGTAAAAGAAACGTAATATGGATGAAGTTCCAAGAAAGCTTCTTACATCTAATTCCTCAAGCACTTCCTGGCAAAGCAACTTGTTGGCACCAGAAATAGCAGCACCGAAGTCTGCTAGCCGTGGGTAGTTGAAATCACCTACATGCTGAATCAAGTGAAAGAAGAAAAACATTCAGAATGCCACTATGTAATCCAATGGCACCCAAGAAAAAGGAAATGCATATAGGTATACAATAAAAGTACATGTTAAATTTATCATCAGGGATTTCTATGTCAATTGTTACACAGCCACTGGTTATAGCTCTAATATATTGTCATTACAGTCTGGCGTTATTGGCAGGTACAGGTAGCTGGGAGCAAAGGAGATGCCTATCCTAGCCCTTACTCATTTGGCTCCCATAGATAACCCTGCCTGTTATCCACTTTCAGCAACTAAATAGGATGAAAGAACTTAATAAGGTTCAGTAACATGCTTACCCTGCCTATGTTAGATATTAACACAACATTTCAATAATCAAAACACCAGTTGTGTCACAAGTTTGACAAGTTCTATGGTTTTCAAACAATATTCAAATAAATGATTACAGGGCATGCTTGGTTTGAAACCTAAAATTAGCTAGCCAATAAATTGCCAAACTTGCCAACAATTGGCAACTTTTCTAGAGGTGGGCAATGCAGTCTGGTAAGCAACCAACTTATAGCCAATATTTTGGATTTGCCCAAATATTGGTAAGCCAAAATTTAGTGTCATACCAACCACAAACAAAAGAAGAAATTAAGGAAATAATTCAGACCTGTATGTAGGTCTGAACATGATCCTTCCAAAGGGAACTCGTCTTGAGAACCTCCCTTAAAGTTGATATAACTTCAAATGAGGTTGCTTTTATAACATCATCATCCTTGTTGTAGGTATTTTCCTGCAAAGGACAAGTTAAATGGTCTAAAATGCGAGGTATCTTCTGACTGTTTATAGCAACGAAGCAATCTCACAGTTACTTCATAGTGAAATCAGGGTTAACTAAGAAAAAAAGTATTTTACTACAGATTCAATTAATCTTGTGCCATCTAAAAGTACACGATGAGAAACAAGTGAGAAAAAATTACATCACTAAAAAACACAATGGTACAGTAGCACACAAAATAAGATCGCAGAAGGAGGGTGATCTGAATACTGTTATGTGATATACATAGTATTGCATGGATGCAGCTAAAATTCACAGCTAGAGCAGAAATTAGAATCATAAATGACTTCTCCTTATAGCTTCAAGAAACAAAATTTTAGTGTGCTTGTTCACTTTTTTTTGTGTGTGAGGGATTTGAGCAGTACTTTTCCACTTTGGGGCAGGAGGGAGGAATTAGATGTTCATAATGGCAAATACAAAAACAAAAACATGGGAGCTGGTGATATCATTGTAGAGTTACCTTCAGATGGTCAACTTTAACTGTAAGTGGGTCCTCCTCAACCTGCAGTTTTGGGTATCTTGATGTAAACGAAGTTCTCTAACTCGTCAAAACTGAATAGCAGTGAATCTAACATATCTCACCATCTCAGTTATCCGCAAACGTCGGTGACCAAGAAGCACTACCTGATCCCCTTGTATGCTAGTTATCTACAGAAACAACAAAGGCTGGTTACAGGAAACATATTAACATAAGACTGTGTTAGCACAGGACAATCCCAGTCTTTCTAATCATCAATTACCTGAGCCAGAGTGCCAACTTCATGAAGACGCTTCAACAACTCCTTCCCTTTGAGACTATCAATGGTTTTATTGTCTGATGAATCTGGACTGGCTACAATACTAGGGTCAGTACCCTCTTCATCCTTCACAAGAAAGGCACCTGCATATGGGGCTGATCTTTTGCGATTTTCAATTAAGGCTTGCAACAGCTTTTGGTCCTAAAGTATTTTCAAAAGAGGGGAAAATTACCATGTCAGTAAGAGGCAAGAAGGAAATTACAGAGTAGACCAAATTCCTCAACAACATACCTTTACATAGATCGGCATATAAAATCCTGGAAAGAGTGGTCGGTGTGGAAGAGGCAGTGCAATGACCTGTGGCAAAGTAAGAAAAAGGGTACGCTTATCAGAATGCACCATGGAAATATAGCCACACATCAACTGTTCACTGGACTAATTCTTCTCTATGACTATTTCAAGTTTCATATCAAATACATTTTGATCCCTTCACTGTGCAACCCAGAGTATTAGATGAATCAATCACATCGGCCCCAGAATAAATACATTACTTCCTCTGCCACTGAATTTAAGCCAGTTTATCTTTTCCTATTTCCCACTAGATGTGGGTCAGTCCACAATTTGTAGGTATTTTTCTGCCAATAGTTCCTAGCATCACCCTCTTCGTCTCATGAATATTTAGTCCTATTAACAACTACCCCTGTTTTCCATTTCTTTTCCTCTGTCTGTAAGCCGCCTTTCACGGCAAATCAAGGATTCATTTACAAATCATTCTGAGCTCAGACCAAAATACACACTCTACTACTAGTTAGTAACACAATTCCACCGAATGGCTGATACAGGCAACTAAACAAAGCGATTATTATCCGAAATGAGAGAGAGCGCACCGAGAGGAAGTCCTCGGGACGGGGGTTGGTGGAGACGATGGCGGAGGACGCCTTGCCTTCCGCCTCACCCTCGGCGGCAACCGCATCCTCGGCCTTCGCCTCCGCTGCGGCCGCCGCCGCGGCCTCGGAGTCGCTCCCGGAGGAGCTGGAGCAGAAGCGCGCCCGCCTCCCCATCACCGAGCTCCGGCCGCCCCTCAGCGACCCGAAGACCCTGAGCAGCGGCGACCGCATCTCCTCCGCCGCCGCCACGGCCGGCACGGCGGCGAACCGCGCCGGGAAGGCAGCGGCGGCAGCCGCCGCCGCGCGCAGCATGAGGGGGTTCGGACGGTGGGCGATGCGCCTCTAGGGTTTGGACGAGCAGCCGCGGATGTGCGGGCGGCGTGCTCTGCCGTTCTGGTTTGGGGAAGAAGAAAGAAAGGAAGGAAGGAGCCAGACTGCGAAACCCTTCCAAAACCCCTTTTAATATTATTTTTATTCTAGAAAGATTAATTATTTCAAGGCTGAGTTTTTTATTTCTGCTAATTCAGCTGGAACGTAGAACGCCGAGTTTTTTCTTTAGCATCCCGAGTTAAATCCACGGAACCACCCCATTCGTGTCACAATTAGCGAAAAACTATCACTTTACGATTTGTGACATTTCGCACCGAACCAAAATTCTGACAAATAAAAAACACAGAGTAAAAAAATGAGCTCGTTTTGACGTGGCCGATCCCGAGCAAGCGGGCGGCGGTGATAACGCGGCGTTAACGGGCGTCATTTTTTTTCAACGCTCTGGGCGAAGATGTTGGGTCGGGTCGGCGCTTTCACTCGTACTGGGCTTTGTTCGTCAAATGAGCCGACGCGTTCGCTCTACTCATTCTCAAACCCAAACCCAACCAATAGGCTGTGCGATTAGTTTAAAAAACAAGCCGTCGGTCGATTAATAGACTATTGCCCGTTCGGTTTCTCCTTCTTCCAGGAAACCCCAATGTTCATATTGCATTCATTCACTCTCCCCTTGTACAAATAACCATCGGGCGCTCCCCTCCATTCAACCTCCCTCTTTCACAGAAACCACCACAGCAAGAAAACCTTCATCACGCCGTGGCGTTTGGCTTTAGATGGGACCAGGCTCTGCATGAGGTTTTCGACGACGACATCATCAAGCTCTCCTACGCACGCGAGGTGAGCACCTGGTACAGTAGCGTTTCAATCCAGAGGAATCATGTGCGCGCGGTGAGGGCCTGCGCCACGCATGAAGAGAGGTCATGAATGCCAGATCTCCACCGCCCACTCGTCGAGAACTTGGTCGGGGCGATGGAGGAGGTCAGGGATTCCTGGATCCATTCCAACGATCACACTAGTACATGAACCAGAAGGGCGACCAAGTCCGTCCGGACTACGAGCTCAATAGGGTGGTGCCAGTGGTGTGGCGCTCTGATGGAGTAGCATGAGGTGGAGACTGGCACAAGCAACGGGAGGAAGAAGAAGAAGCAGCACCGCAACCTGGGGCCAGTTTGTCGATCACTCGGTCTTCTTAAGATGCAAGAGTGAGTTTGATGCAGCACCTGGGTCTTAGTTAGCTTATGCACCTGGGTCTTAACATGTTCTGCTGCTTGCGGTGCACCTCTAGGGCGGGCCTAATGCCTTTTGAAGTGCTATCAATTTTGTATATTCTTTTATCGACGCATTTATATGCACTGATGGCGACCTTTGATGCCCAGTTTATGTAATCTGCGGTCTCGTTGCGCTTTATTATCACCGGTGGCGAACTTTCATGCCCGGTGGATGTAATATGCCGTAATTTCCTTATTATATAGTCTAGGTTTATTCTTAGTCGGTATGCTGTAATTTAGGCCGGAACAATATTGTCGGTCTTCAGGCCGGCTCGTAACTCGCTATATATGGGCCGAAATGTGGGCCTATAATCATCTTGGGCCATTAGCAGGCCTACACGTATAGTAGTTTTCCGCCTTTAACAGGCTGAGTAAAGTTTGGGCTAGTTGGGCCAGAGAATACCATGGGCTTTTAACAGGCGGAAACCTAGATTAGGCTAGCGTTGAGCCAAAAAATTCACGGGCCAACACATGCCGAAACTGTTGTAGGCCCATGTTTGGACCAAATAGCATACGAGTCGTTAATAGGCCAAAATATATCTCGAGCCCTGTTTGGCCCAATAAAATTATGGGCTTTAAGTGTCACGGGCCATTAAAAGATGGATTGTAAGCAGGTCGGATTCAACGCGGGCTGTAATTAGGCCCAACTATTACATGAGCCATTAACAGGTCAATAGGCACGTTGGGCTGAAATTTATCCATGAAGACTACGGGCCGTTAAGAGGCCTATAGTCACTTCGGACAAGAAATAGCTCAGTTGGAGCACGAGCCATTAAATGGCCTAAAGTGAAACCGGGCCGACAACGGCCCAGATGCACAAAGGGCCGCTAACAGGCCGAAACGATTATCAGGCCGAACTGGTAAACGGGCATTTAACATGTGAAATACAAACCGGCTTAGAATGGGCCCAAAAGCACAGTGGCCTGTTAACGGGCCTGATCTGATATGGGCCGTAATTTAGCCCAAAACACGACAGGCTGTGAACGGGCCTGAACTGATATGGGTCGTAATTTGACCTAAAACATGGCAAGTTGTTAATGGGTTGGCCCACTAGTGTCTGAAAAAATATGGTGGGCCTTTAGTTGGGCCGACTTTTTTACCATAAATGGGCCACTGTTGGGCGGTGATGTTGGCTTGAACTACGTTGGTATTTCCCCAAAGAGGAAGAGATGATGCGGCACATCAACGGTAGGTATTTCCCTCAGTGATGGGACCAAGGTTATCGAACCAGTAGGAGAACCAAGCAACACTACGTAAATAGTACCTGCACACAAAGAACAAATACTTGCAACGCGACGTGTTAAAGGGGTTGTCAATCCCTTTCGGGTAACGGTGCCAGAAATTCTCAAGTTGACGAGATAAAATTGTAGTAGATTGATAGACGCAAATAAACGCAAATAAAATTCAGCGAGGTATTTTTGGGTTTTTGATAATATAGATCTGAAATGCATATGAGAAGAAGATTGATAGACTAAGCTAGAATCTGCAAACAGTTTTATTCAAAAAGAAGAAAACAAGGTAATATGGGCTCTCTGTTAGATCAACAATAATGCATATGAGAGCCGCTCAATATTTTCATCGTGGTCTTCTCCTCGGTACAACTCAATAAAAAGAAAGGAAATTCAGAGAAACACACTGAAATATTTTTGGAGTTTTGGGTTTTTAACTGGAAGGAAATAAATTAAAGAAAGAAAGACAAAAACAAGAAAAACTATTTACACGGGAGAGCTCCCAATGAGCAAAAGAAGAATAAGGAAATATTTTTGGGTTTTCTTTTTAAATACTACAACTAACTACACTAGAAAGAAAAATCAAAAAGAAGCAGGAAATATTTTTGTGTTTTCTCAAAGTTTTTCAAACACATAAGAAGAAGGCGAGAAAATAAATCTAGCATGGATAATACAATGAAAAAGTGTGGACACCAATAACTGGAATGAAATGTGTGAACATGAAAGTAATGTCAGTCGAAATACGTACTCCCCCAAGCTTAGGCTTTTGGCCTAACTTGGTAATCTCCATCAGTAGCCTGCATAATGGTCGGAGTGGTAGCTCATGGATGCTCGAGGTGCAGACACAGCTCGCTGTGCGGCCACAACCGATGTGTTATGAGCTTGGGCCTCGCTCTCAAGAACATAATATCTTCCCTTGCTATGAACATAAAAGAGAGCATGTGCAGGCAAAAAGGTGTTCACAATGGACCTTTTCTTAAACAACAAGTTATAAGTAAAATTATGGGGTTCACCTCTAAGGATCTTATGATGTTTCATAGCATCGAAATCAAGGTACTGCGTGGGTAGGATGGGATCATAAGGCCAAGGTGAAACACCAAGCTCTCTCGCTAAGCATGTGGCATAAATTCCACCATAAAAATATCCACTACCAACGTTGTGTTGCAATCTACGTGCCACTATAGCTCCAAGGTTATAACTTTTGTCACCGATTAAAGCGGTGCAGATAAGGCTCAAGTCTGGAGCACAAAGTGTACTACAATCTTGTTTTCCTACAATGCATTTTCCATTAAATAGTGCAAAGTATTGGATGGAGGGAAAATGAATGCTCTTTATTCTCCCTTGAGTCACTCCTCTAGTATCACCAAAGCAAAGGCTAGTCAAGAATGTTTCAAACTCCAACCTTGGTGGTTCGTCCAATGAACCCCATAATGGAATTTTGCAGTGATTAGAAAATGTTTCCAGAGGCATAGTAAATGAGTTGTCATATAGTTTAAATGATACTCTGGACTCACGAGGATGGAATTTAAATTCTTTGGTAAATGATTCAGTGAGGCTGAGGTGTTGGTTGCACTTATCTGCAATGTAGGGACTGAGCTCGACATTGTGAACATATTGCTCAAATTCTTTCTTAATGCCCACACGCGCCACATAATCGTTGCATGGTCATAAACATGATTTGGTGGCGGCATCTTGAATGAAATTTTCACTTGGTTCAACATAGGACCGACAAACGAAGCTGCTACTAGAAGACGCCTCTGAGGAGCTCCTCCTCGAAGAACTCCTTCCAAAGAGGTTCATCATATTCGCGAACAATTTTCTGAAAATTTTTGGGTCACAAATTTTTGTAAACAAAACTTCACAAGATTGATAGGAACTACTCATAGGGATGCATAGAGGCCATATCAAGCATTCAAACTACTCATAGCTGTAAGAATTCAACATGCAAACTCATCTATAGCAGCACCAAAGAGTCACTAATTATTCCAAATATAAACCACTAAAGCAAAAACTAATTAGACAAATGGAGGAGTCACATACCAAGCAACAATCCCCTGAAACAGTTTCAGAAACTGACCTTCGAGCAAAGAGATCGAAATCCGCGGGTTTGAGAGCAAGAACACGAGAGAGAGAGAGAGAGAGAGAGAGAGAGAGAGAAAGAGAGCAATGGTGAATTTTTTCTGGAGGTAGGTGATGATGTGGGACAAAGAGATAAGTGAGGGGGGCCATGTGGGGACCACAACCCACCAGGGCGCGCGTGGGGGTGCTGGCGCCCCCAGGTGGGTTGTGCCCACTTGGACACCTCCCTCTGAAGTTAATTGCACTAAAAATTCTTAAATATTCAGAAAAAAATTGTATTAAATTTTCAGAGCATTATGAGAACTTTTATTTTGGGTCATTTTTTATTGTACAAAAAACTCAGAAAACAGATAAAGCATGGCATTTATTTTATTTAACTGATAAAAACAGAAAACAAAAGGTAGGGCAGAAGGTAGTGCTCACTAAATTCATCAACTTCATACCTCTAAAAAATGATTTAATAAGGTTGATCAAGTCTTATTAACAACCACTTCCGATTGGCATGAAACCAAAGAACTTTCGTAAAACACTAAGTTACCTCAATGGGGATATGAATGTCCCCAACAATAAGCATTTCACATTTCTTTTTGGCAGTAGGTAGAGGTAGTTGAAAACTTCCAATAGTGACTATCGGAGATTTTTCAATAACATTAATACCATTCACTTGGAATTGTTTCTTCAGAAAGTGCACCGTATGTTCATTACCATTAATATGAAAAGTGACCTTGCTTTTATTGCAATCAATAACAGCCCCTGCAGTATTCAAAAAGGTTCTACCAAGGATAATCGACATGTTGTCGTCCTTGGGCATCTCAAGTATAACAAAGTCAGTTAAGATAGTAACATTAGCAACAACAATGGGTACATCCTCACAAACACCGATAGGTATGGCAGTTGATTTATCAGCCATTTGCAAAGATATTTCAGTAGGTGTGAGTTTACTCAAATAAAGTCTTTTATATAAAGAGAAAGGCATGACACTAACAACATCTCCTGAATCACATAAAACAGTTTTCACATAATTTGTTTTGATGGAGCAAGATATAGTTGGTATTCCCGGATCTCCAAGTTTTTTAGGTACTCCACCCTGAAAAGTATAATTAGCAAGCATGATGGAGATTTCAGCTTCCGGTATTTTTCTCTTACTGGTGATGATGTCTTTCATGTACTTTGCATAAGGAGGCATTTTCAAGATATCAGTCAAGCGAGTACGCAAAAATATTGGCCTCAGCATTTCAGCAAAGCGTTCAAATTCTTCATCATCTTTCCTTTTGTTTGACTTATGTGGAAAGGGCATAGGTTTTTGAACCCACAGTTCTCTTTCCTTACCGTGTTTTCTAGCAACAAAGTCTCTTTTATCATATCTTTTATTCTTGGGTTGTGGGTTATCAAGATCATTTGCTAGTTCTATTTCAACATCATTGGCTGGTTCTTTATTATTTGTTTATCTTCATGAACCTCATCGTTATCTTTTTCAATATCAGGAGATGAGTGTTCATTACCAGATTGAGTTTCAATCGGAAATAGAGACTTCATTATCATTATCAGGAGGTTTTTCTACTTCAGGTTCACTAGAGGCATGCAAAGTCCTATAATTTTTCTTCTTCTTTTTCTTTTTGGAGGGACTAGGTGCATCAGTGTTAACTCTTTGAGAGTCTTGTACAATTCTTTTTGGGTGTCCCTCAGGATAAAGTGGTTCCTGAGTAATTCTACCTCCTCTAGTCATTACTCTAACAGCATGATCATTGATATTATTATTCATTTCATCTAACAACTCTCTTTGAGATTTAGCAACTTGTTCTAGTTGAGTTTGAACCATAGAGGCATGCTTCCCTACACCTCTAACATCATTTGAGATTCTAAATAACAAGTCACTCAAGCGAGCAATCATATCAGAATTGTATTTCAATTGTTTCATAACATTTGCATTGAAGTGATCTTGCTTTCTAATGTAATTATCAAACTCATAAAGGCATTGACTAGGATGTTTACTATAAGGAATATCACCTTCATCGAACTTTAATAAAGAATTTACCTCTACCACTTTATGTGGTGGTGGTGTTTCAAGCCCATGTGCTTCTTTGATAGGTGGTAAATTTTCAACATCCTCTGCTTTAATACCTTTTTCTTTCATAGATTTCTTTGCTTCTTGCATATCTTCAGGACTGAGATATAAGATACCCCTCTTCTTTGGAGTAGGTTTAAGTGATGGTTCAGGTAGGATCCAATCATCATAATTTTTCAATATGTTATTCAATAATTCTTCAGCTTCTCCAACAATTCGTTCCCTGAAAACACAACCAGCACAACTATCTAGGAAGTCCCTAAAAGCATCAATTAGTCCATTATAGAAGATATCAAGTATTTCATTTTTCTTAATAGGATGATCGGGCAAAGCATTAAGCAATTGGAGAAGCCTCCTCCAAGCTTGTGGGAGACTCTTTTCTTCAATTTGCACAAAGTTAAATATTTCCTGTAAGGCAGCTTGTTTCTTATGAGCAGGAAAATATTTTTCAGAGAAGTAATAAATCATATCCTAGTGACTACACACACAACCAGGATCAAGAGTATTATACCAAGCCTTAGCATCACCCTTTAATGAGAATGGAAATAATTTGAGAATATAATAATAGCGAATCTTCTCATCATGAGCAAAGAGGGTGGCTATGTCATTCAACTTAGTAAGATGTGCCACAACAGTTTCAGTTTCATAACCATGGAAAGGATCAAATTCAACCAAAGTAATTAACTCTGGGTCGACAGAGAATTCATAATCCTTATCATCGACAAAGATAGGTGAAGTAGCAAACTGAGGACCACATTTCATTTTAGCATTCAAAGTCTTTTCTTTATACTTGCATAATAATTTTTCCAAATCATCTCTATTCTTACAAGCAAGAATGTGTCTCTAGTTGTCTCCTCATCCATAACATAACCTTCTGGTATCTTTGGCAATCCATATATAGGAGAACTAGGTGTAATAGGTGTTTCAAGATTTTCAATTTCAAGCTCTTCATCAGTTTCAACAATCTCATTCTGTCTTACTCTAGCAATTGGTTCATCAAGAAATTCACCTAGTGGCACATTGATACATGTCCAACGTATCTATAATTTTTTATTGTTCCATGCTATTATATTATCCATCTAGGATGTTTTATATGCATTTATATGTTATTTTATATGATTTTTGGGACTAACCTATTAACCCAGAGCCCAGTGCCAATTTCTGTTTTTTCCTTGTTTTTTAGTATCGCCGAAAAGGAAAATCAAATGGAGTCCAATTGACCTGAAATTTCACGGAGTTTATTTTTGGACCAGAAGAAGGCCAACGAGTACCGGAGATGGGCCAGAAGAGTTCCGAGGCACCCACGAGGGTGGGGGCGCGCCCTACCCCCCTGGGCGCGCCCCCTACCTCGTGTCCGCCTCAGGGACCCCCCTGACTTATTCCCAACGCCAAAACCTCTTATATATACATAAACCCCCAGAACATAACCTAGATCGGGAGTTTTGCCGCCACAAGCCTCTGTAGCCACCAAAAACCTCTCGGGAGCCTGTTCCGGCACCCTGCTGGAGGGGGAATCCATCACCGGTGGCCATCTTCATCATCCCGGCGCTCTCCATGACGAGGAGGGAGTAGTTCACCCTCGGGGCTGAGGGTATGTACCAGTAGCTATGTGTTTGATCTCTCTCTATCTCGTGTTCTTGATTTGGCACGATCTTGATGTATCGCGAGCTTTGCTATTATAGTTGGATCTTATAATGTTTCTCCCCCTCTACTCTCTTGTAATGGATTGAGTTTTCCCTTTGAAGTTATCTTATTGGATTGAGTCTTTAAGGATTTGAGAACACTTGATGTATGTCTTGCATGTGCTTATCTGTGGTGACAATGAGATATTCACGTGATCTACTTGATGTATGTTTTGGTGATCAACTTGCGGGTTCCGTGGCCTCGTGAACTTATGCATAGGGGTTGGCACACATTTTCGTCTTGACTCTCCAGTAGAAACTTTGGGGCACTCTTTGAAGTTCTTTCTGTTGGTTGAATAGATGAATCTGAGATTGTGTGATGCATATCGTATAATCATACCCCACGGATACTTGAGGTGACATTGGAGTATCTAGGTGACATTAGGGTTTTGGTTGATTTGCGTCTTAAGGTGTTATTCTAGTACAAACTCTATGATAGATCGAACGAAAAGAATAGCTTTGTGTTATTTTACTATGGACTCTTGAATAGATCGATCAGAAAGGATAACTTTGAGGTGGTTTCGTACCCTACCATAATCTCTTCGTTTGTTCTCCGCTATTAGTGACTTTGGAGTGACTCTTTGTTGCATGTTGAGGGATTGTTATATGATCCAGTTATGTTATTATTGTTGAGTGAACTTGCACTAGTGAAAGTATGAACCCTAGGCCTTGTTTCAACGCATTGCAATACCAATTGTGCTCACTTTTATCATTAGTTACCTTGCTGTTTTTATAATTTCAGATTACAAATACTCATATTTACCATCCATCTTGCACTTGTATCACCATCTCTTCGCCGAACTAGTGCACCTATACAATTTACCATTGTATTGGGTGTGTTGGGGACACAAGAGACTCTTTGTTATTTGGTTGCAGGGTTGTTTGAGAGAGACCATCTTCATCCTACGCCTCCCACGGATTGATAAACCTTAGGTCATCCACTTGAGGGAAATTGGCTATTGTCCTACAAACCTCTGCACTTGGAGGCCCAACAACGTCTACAAGAAGAAGGTTGTGTAGTATATATCAAGCTCTTTTCTGGCGCCGTTGCCGGGGAGGTGAGTGCTTGAAGGTATATCTTTAGATCTTGCAATCGAATCTTTTAGTTTCTTGTTTTTATCACTAGTTTAATCTATAAAAGAAAATTACAAAAAAATGGAATTGAGGGTGCCTCATATGCTTCATCTTTTTAATGTCTTCCATGAAAATAAGGATTCCGATAATTGTGCTCAATTGCTAGAGGAAGAATGCATTAGAATGTTCGACACTAAATATTTGAAAGGTGAGCATGATTGCAATGTTGTTAGTATGAATTCCTTGAATATCCATGATGCTAATGATATGCAAAGCCACAAGCTTGGGGAAGCTATGTTTGATGAAGATGATATTTTTTTATCCCCCAAGTTTTGATGAGAATATTTATTATGATGAAAGCATGCCTCCTATTTATGATGATTATGTTGATGAAAGTGGTTTTGGAAGAGTGTTAACTTTAGGAAGTAACGATCCCACTATTTTGGAGGATGTTGAATATTATTGTGATAATTATGAAAGTGGGTTTGGAGAGGTCATGACTTTATTTAGTGATGAATCTACTATTTCGGAAGAGGTTCCAATTGATTATGAGAACAAAGTTGCTATCTATGATGATTATTGTGATGACCTGTATGCTATTAAGAATAATGATAACCATGAAACTTGTCAACATGATTTTAGTTTTCAATTGGATTATGCCTCACATGATAATTATTTTGTTGAGTTTGCTCCCACTACTATTCATGAGAAGAAATTTGCTTATGTGGAGAGTAGTAAATTTTCTATGCTTGTACATCATGGAAAGAATGCTTTATGTGATGGTTATATTGTTGAATTCATTCATGATGCTACTGAAAATTATTATGAGGGAGGAATATATGCTTGTAGGAATTGCAATAATATCAAGTTTCCTCTCTATGTGTTGAAAATCTTGAAGTTATGCTTGTTTTGCCTTCCTATGCTAGTTGATTATTGTTCCCATAAGTTGTTTGCTCACAAAATCCCTATGCATAGGAAGTGGGTTAGACTTCAATGTGTTAGTCATATGCTTCATGATGCTCTTTTTATGTTTCAATTCTTATCTTTTATGTGAGCATCATTGAAATCATCATGCCTAGCTAGGGGCATTAAACGTTAGCGCTTGTTGGGAGGCAACCCAATTTTACTTTTGTTCTTTTCTTTTGCTCCTTTTTAGTAATAAATAATTCATATAGCCTCTGTTTAGATGTGTTTTTATGTTTTAATTAGTGTTTGTGCCAAGTAGAACCTCTGGGAAGACTTGGGTGAAGTCTTTATGATCTTGCTGTAAAAAACAGAAACTTTAGCGCTCATGAGATTAGCTGCCATTTTTTACTGGAGAGTGATTTTATGTTGATTTATTTTGCAGATGATTAATAGAAAAATTCCTCAGGTCCACCAATTTATTTCAGAATTTTTGGAGTTACAGAAGTATACGTTTGATCTGATTACTACTGCACTGCTCTGCTTCTCGATGATTCTGTTTTCTATGTGTTGTTTGCTTATTTTGATGAATCTATGAGTAGTATCGGAGGGTATGAACCATAGATAAGTTGGAATACAGTAGATATTACACCAATATGAATTTAGGATGAGTTCATAACAGTACCAAAGTGGTGATTTATTTTCTTATACTAACGGAGCTTTACGAGTTTTCTGTTGAGTTTTGTGTTGTGAAGTTTTCAAGTTTTGGGTAAAGATTCAATGGACTATGGAATAAGGAGTGGCAAGAGCCTAAGCTTTGGGACGCCCAAGGCACCCCAAGGTAATATTCAAGGACAACCAAGAGCCTAAGCTTGGGTATGCCCCGGATGGCATCCCCTCTTTCGTCTTCGTTCATCGGTAACTTTACTTGGAGCTATATTTTTGTTCACCACATGATATGTGTTTTGCTTGGAGCGTCATTTTGTTTTATTTAGGTTTTGCTTGCTGTTTGAATAAAATACCAAGATCTGAAATTCTTAAATGTTAGAGAGTCTTCACATAGTTGCATAATTATTCAACTACTCATTGATCTTCACTTATATCTTTCGGAGTAGTTTGTCGTTTGCTCTAGTGCTTCACTTATATCTTTTAGAGCACGACGGCGGTTTTATTTTGAAGAAATAGATGAACACTCATGATTCACTTATATTATTTTGAGAGTCTTTAGAACAGCATGGTAATTTGCTTTGGTTATGAATTCAGTCCTAATATGATAGGCATCCAAGAGGATATAATAAAAACTATCATAGAAAGTGCATTGAACACTATGATCAATTTGATACATGATAATTGTTTTGAGATATAAAGGTGGTAATGTTAGAGTCATGATAGTGGAGTAGTTGTGAATTTGAGGAATACTAGTGTTGAAGTTTGTGATTCTTGTAGCATGCACGTATGGTGAGCCGTTATGTGATGATGTTGGAGCATGATTTATTTATTGATTATCTTTCTTATGAGTGGCGGTCGGGGACGAGCGATGGTCTTTTCCTACCAATCTATCCCCCTAGGAGCATGCGCGTAGTACTTCGTTTCGATGACTAATAAATTTTTGCAATAAGTATATGAGTTCTTTATGACTAATGTTGAGTCCATGGATTATACGCACTCTGACCCTTCCACCATTGCTAGCCTCTCTTGTGCCGCACAACTTTTGCCGGTACCATACACCCACCATATACCTTCCTCAAAACAACCACCATACCTACCTATTATGGCATTTCCATAGCCATTCCGAGATATATTGCCATGCAACTTTCCACCATTCCGTTTATTATGACACGCTCCATAATTGTCATATTGCTTTTTGCATGATCATGTAGTCGACATTGTATTTGTGGCAAAGCCACCATTCATAATTCTTTCATACATGTCACTCTTGATTCATTGCATATCCCGATACACCACTGATACGTCTCCGTCATATCTATAATTTTTGATTGTTCCATGCTAATATTATTCAACTTTCATATACTTTTGGCAACTTTTTATACTATTTATGGAACTAACATGTTGATCCAGTGCCCAGTGCCAGTTCCTGTTTGTTGCATGTTTTATGTTTCGCAGAAACCCCATATCGAACGGAGTCCAAACGGGATAAAAATGGACGGAGAACATTTTTGGAAAATTTAAAACACCAATGCGTGACGGTGCCCGAGGGGGCCATGAGGCAAGGGGCGTGCCCCTGACCCTTGTGGGCACCCCGTAAGGCGGTTGATGCTCTTCTTTTTCCGTAATAAAGCTAACTTTTAGAGAAAACTCTGGGCGAAGGTTTCAATCCAATCGGAGTTACGGATCTCCGGATATATAAGAAACGGTGAAAGGACAGAATCGGGGAATGCAGAAACAGAGAGACAGAGAGACAAATCCAAACTCGGAGGGGCTCTCGCCCCTCCCACGCCATGGGAGCTAAGGACCAGAGGGGAAACCCTTCTCCCATCTAGGGAGAAGGTCAAGGAAGAAGAAGAAGAAGGGGGGCTCTCTCCCCCTTGCTTCCGGTGGTGCCGGAACGCCGCCGGGGGCCATCATCATCACCGTGATCTACACCAACACCTCCGCCATCTTCACCAACATCTCCATCACCTTCCCCCATCTATATTCAGCGGTCCACTCTTCCGCAACCCGCTGTACCCTCTACTTGAACATGGTGCTTTATGCTTCATATTATTATCCAATGATGTGTTGCCATCCTATGATGTCTGAGTAGATTTTCGTTGTCCTATCGGTGATTGATGAATTGCTATGATTGGTTTAATTTGCTTGTGGTTGGGTTGCTGTCCTATTGTGCCCTCCATGTCGCGCAAGCGTGAGGGATCCCCGTTGTAGGGTGTTGCAATACGTTCATGATTCACTTATAGTGGGTTGCTTGAATGACAAAAGCATAAACCCGAGTAAGGGGGTTGTGGCGTATGGGATAAAGGGGACTTGATGTTTTAATGCTATGGTTGGGTTTTACCTTAATGATCTTTAGTTGTTGCGGATGCTTGCTAGAGTTCCAATCATAAGTGCATATGATCCAAGAAGAGAAAATATGTTAGCTTATGCCTCTCCCACATAAAACTTGCTATCGATATAGTAAAGTAGTCAATTGCTTAGGGACAATTCCACAACTCTTACCACCACTTTTCCACACTCGCTATATTTACTTTATTGCTTCTTTATCTAAACAGACCCTACTTTTTATTTATGTGCTCTTTATTATCTTGCAAACCTATCCAACAACACCTACAAAGCACTTCTAGTTTCATACTTGTTCTAGGTAAAGCGAACGTCAAGCGTGCATAGAGTTGTATCGGTGGTCGATAGAACTTGAGGGAATATTTGTTCTGCCTTTAGCTCCTCGTTGGGTTCGACACTCTTACTTATCAAAAGAGGCTACAATTGATCCCCTACACTTGTGGGTTATCAAGACCTTTTTCTGGCGCCGTTGCTGGGGAGTCATAGCGTGGGGTGAATATTCTTGTGTGTGCTTGTTTGCTTTATCACTAAGTAATTTTTATTTGTTGTTCTAACTTGTTCTCTATCTTTAGTTATGGATATGGAACATAAAATACCAAAAAAATTAGGTGTACTTGCTACTCATGGAGATGGGGAACCTCCTAAAACCCTCGATGCTCGTTATGTGAAAGAAATTATGTACTACTTTGATAATCTTGAGAAAACCCCATTCAATTATGTAATGGGAGACATGTTGGATCAACGTGAATACTTTAGGGATTATCGCTTGACACAAAAAGGGAAACTATTATGGGATCAAATTTATATGTTGCATTGGTATGCTAGGGAACTATGCTTGAGATATGATTATACTTGTTGCTCTAGGATGAAAGCTCCACACCTTTCCTTTTCATGCAAATTTAATGATAATGAAACATTGGCTTCTTATGCTATTGGTACATATGATTACTATGATGTGGAACAAATAGAAGAATTTGTTGCTTTTATGGGTGCTTATGAAATTGAATCTTTGTTTAAAACGTGTGAAAATCTTGATGATGCTGTTTACAGACCTGAAAATTTTGCTATACTTAGATATTGCTATGAGAATTATGAATATAATGCCGATATTGATGCATTTATTGAGGAAGTCTCCGCTGTCCAAGAAGAGACTAATATTTTGCAGGAGTATATGGAAGAAGAAATTGATGAAACTGTGATCTCATTGGATGAAAAAGATGGTGAGGAGAGCAAAGAACAAAAGGAGGAAGAGCGGATTAGCTACCCGTGCCCACCTTCTAATGAGAGTAACCCTTCAACTCATATATTGTTTAATTTCCCTTCGTGCTTACCGAAGGATGATTGCTATGATGATTGTTATGATCCCGTTGATTCTCCTGAAATATCCCTTTTTGATGATGCTTGCTATGCTTGTGGCCAAGATGCCAATATGAATTATGCTTATGGAGATGAACTTGCTATAGTTCCTTATGTTAAACATGAAATTGTTGCTATTGCACCCACACATGATAGTCCTATTATCTTTTTGAATTCTCCAAACTACACTATATCGGAGAAGTCCGTGCTTATTAAGGATTATATTGATGGGTTGCCTTTTACCATTGCACATGATAATTTTGATGAATGTGATATGCATGTGCTTGCTGCTCCTACTTTCAATTATTATGAGAAAGGAACTATATCTCCACCTCTCTATGTTTCCAATATGATAAAATTGCAAGAAACTGCTTATACTATGCATCGACCTTTACTTGGTGTGCATGAATTGTTCTTTTATGACATGCCTATGCATAGGAAGAGAGTTGGACTTCATTGTTGCATGATATATGTTACTTTGTGCTCACTACTAAATTACAAATCATTGTTAATTAAAATTGGCTTTGATATACCTTGGGATCCGGGTGGATCCATTACTTGAGCACTATATGCCTAGCTTAATGGCTTTAAAGAAAGCGCTGCCAGGGAGACAACTCGGAAGTTTTAGAGAGTCATTTATTTATATTGAATGTTTTTATATAGTTTAAAATCAATAATCTCTACCTATAATAATAAAGCACGGAGGGTTTCTGGTCGTCCGTCACCCCTTTTTGCAAAAAAGTCCCTGCAGTTTGTTGAAATCAACCCGCAGTCCATCTTTAAGTCATACCAAACCGTTTTTTTATTTTCTCAGAAAACCCCCTGACATTTCAAGTAATCAACCCGCCGTCCATACTTAAGTCATACGAATCGTTTTTTGTGTTTTAACAGAAAACCCCCTGACCTTTCGGTTAATAAATCCGCATTTTATCTAAAACAAAATTATCCATATCTTTTAAACCGTAACGCCGATTTTAACGTGTTATATATGAAATTTGATTAGAAAAATGTGTATAATCTAAATATGTTGTTACTTTTAGCTGTTAAATATTTTTAAACTATTAATTTGGGTGCAAACTTAATCTATAGTGCACGGTACGTTTTTCTTTCACACTGGCGGCGATCCAAATTGCAAATAAACACACATTAAAACCAGATTGAGAGGAAAGAAAACATTGATAACCACGCATGCACAACTCTGTAAAACCTCACGGGAAGAAACAACATTTTTCTCATCTTATTCTGAGCGATTGTGTGCGTGCGAGCGCGCGCGCGCGCGCGCGTGTGTGTGTGTGTGTGAGAGAGAGAGAGAGAGACGCCTTAGGACTGACCACATTCAAATGCATTTTTGTTGTGTGAGCATTGTGACCATCGTCGGGAACACAAATGTGATGCAATGTTAAAATAAAGAACGTCTACCTATCAGGGTCTCGAGTCATGGTTATTGGATTAAGAGTGTGTGTTTTTTTCTGTCCCGTTGCAACGCACGAGCTCTTTTGGCTAGTAAAAATAAAGAGGGAACCCAAAACCTTTTTGAAAAGGAAAGTGAAAGTGAGAGAGACAAGCATTGTTGAAGTGGGAGAGCTCCTTGAACTTTCATGCTCACGGAAACTTTGTGAATCTTGATTACAGAAACTTTTCAACAAAAATAATTATCCCCTTGTACAATTCCATTGTATTATAAAAATAATGTGCCAAGGTTTGCCTTTAGAATGTTTACAATGCTTATTGGTTTGTACGGTGCAGGACAGAAACTTTGGCTGTAGTGCGCGATTTTACATTTTTTAACTGGAACGTCAAACGGTTCTGATTCTTTTTGCACTGTATTGCTGTACAAATTGTTTATTTTTCCTAATTTTGGTAGAATTTTTGGGGTAACAGAAGTATGGTGAATGTTCAGATTGCTACAGACTGTTCTTTTTTGACAGATTCTGTTTTTGATGCATAGTTTACTTGTTTTGATTAAACTATCAATTTCTATCAGCGGATTAAGCCATGGAAAAGTTATATTACAATAGGCACAATGCAAAAACAAAATATGAATTGGTTTGCAACAGTACCTAGAGTAGTGATTGCTTTATTATACTAACGGATCTTACCGAGTTTTCTGTTGATGTTTTGTGTGGATGAAGTGTTTGACATAAGGTCTCGATATGAGGAAAAGGAAGAGAGGCAAGAGCTCAAGATTGGGGATGCCCAAGGCACCCCAAGTAAATATTCAAGGAGACTCAAGCGTCTAAGCTTGGGGATGCCCCGGAAGGCATCCCCTCTTTCTTCAACAAGTATCGGTATGTTTTTAGATTCATTTCGTTCATGCGATATGTGCAAATCTTGGAGCGTCTTTTGCATTTAGTTTTCACTTTTCTTTTATGCACCATGCTGGTATGAGATAGTACTTGGTTGATTTATAGAATGCTCATTGCACTTCACTTAAATCTTTTGAGTATGGCTTTATAGAATGCTTCATGTGCTTCACTTATATCATTTGAAGTTTGGATTGCCTGTTTCTCTTCACATAGAAAACCGCCATTTGTAGAATGCTCTTTTGCTTCACTTATATTTATTAGAGCGTGGGCATATCTTTTGTAGAAAGAATTAATCTCTCTCGCTTCACTTATATCTATTTAGAGAGATGACAGGAATTGGTCATTCACATGGTTAGTCATAAAATCCTACATAAACTTGTAGATCGCTGAATATGATATGTTTGATTCCTTGCAATAGTTTTGCGATATAAAGATGGTGATATTAGAGTCATGCTAGTGGGTGACTGTGGATTAGTAGAAATACTTGTGTTGAGGTTTGTGATTCCTGTAGCATGCACGTATGGTGAACCGTTATGTAACGAAGTTGGAGCATGAGGTATTTATTGATTGTCTTCCTTATGAGTGGCGGTCAGGGACAAGCGATGGTCTTTTCCTACCAATCTATCCCCCTAGGGGCATGCGCGTAGTACTTTGTTTCGATGACTAATAGATTTTTGCAATAAGTATGTGAGTTCTTTATGACTAATGTTGAGTCCATGGATTATACGCACTCGCACCCTTCCATCATTGCTAGCCTCTTTGGTACCGTGCATTGCCCTTTCTCACCTCGAGAGTTGGTGCAAACTTCGCTGGTGCATCCAAACCCCGTGATATGATACGCTCTGTCACACATAAGCCTCCTTATATCTTCCTCAAAACAGCCACCATACCTACCTATCATGGCATTTCCATAGCCATTCCGAGATATATTGCCATGCAACTTCCATCATCATCATATACATGACTTGAGTTCATTGTCATATTGCCTTGCATGATCGTAAGATAGCTAGCATGATGTTTTCATGGCTTGTCCGTTTTTTGATATCTTTGCTATGCTAGATCATTGCACATCCCGATACACCGCCGGAGGCATTCATATAGAGTCATATCTTTGTTCTAGTATCGAGTTGTAATATTGGGTAGTAAGTAAATAAAAGTGTGATGATCATCATTATAGAGCATTGCCCCATAAAAAAGAGAGGCCAAAGAAGCCTAAATAAAAAAAGGGGCCAAAGAAGCCCGCCCAAAAAAAAGAAAAAAGGGGCAATGTTACTATCCTTTTACCACACTTGTGCTTCAAAGTGGCACCATGTTCTTCATATAGAGAGTCTCTTGAGTTATCACTTTCATATACTAGTGGGAATTTCATTATAGAACTTGGCTTGTATATTCCAACGATGGGCTTCCTCAAATGCCCTAGGTCTTCATGAGCAAGCAAGTTGGATGCACACCCACTTAGTTTCAGTTTGAGCTTTCATACCCTTATAGCTCTAGTGCATCCGTTGCATGGCAATCCCTACTCCTCACATTGACATCAATTGATGGGCATCTCCATAGCCCGTTGATTAGCCGCGTCGATGTGAGACTTTCTCCCTTTTTGTCTTCTCCACATAAACCTCCACCATCATATTCTATTCCTCCCATAGTGCTATATCCATGGCTCATGCTCATGTATTACGTGAAAGTTGAAAAGGTTTGAGAACGTCAAAAGTATGAAACAATTGCTTGGCTTGGCATAGGGGTTGTGCATGATTTGAATATTTTGTGTGATGAAGATGGATCATAGCCAGACTATATGATTTTGTAGGGATAACTTTCTTTGGCCATGTTGTTTTGAAAAGACATGATTGTTTTATTAGTACGCTCAAAGTATTATTGTTTTTATGTCAAATGATAGACTATTGCCTTGAATCACTCGTGTCTTAATATTCATGCATGGTTAGATATATGATCAAGATTATGCTAGGTAACATTCCACATCAAAAATTATCTTTTTTATCATTTACCTACTCGAGGACGAGCAGGAATTAAGCTTGGGGATGCTGATACGTCTCCGTCGTATCTATAATTTTTTATTGTTCCATGCCAATATTATTCAACTTTCATATACTTTTGGCAACTTTTTATACTATTTTTGGGACTAACATATTTGATCAAGTGCCCAGTGCCAGTTCCTGTTTGTTGCATGTTATATGTTTCACAGAAACCCCATATCAAACGGAGTCCAAACGGGATAAAAACGGACGGAGATCATTTTTGGAAAATTTATGATTTTTGGGAAGAAAACCCAACGCGTCACAGTGCCCGAGGGGGCCATGAGGCAGGGGGCGCGCCCCAGGGGGGCAGGCGCGCCCCTGACCCTCATGGGCACCCTGTAAGGCGGTTGACGCTCTTCTTATGCCGCAAGAAAGCTAATTTTTGGAGAAAAATCTAGGCGAAAGTTTCAATCCAATCGGGGTTACGGATCTCCGAATATATAAGAAACGGTGAAAGGGCAGAATCAGGGAACACAGAAACAGAGAGAGACAGAGAGACAGATCCAATCTCGGAGGGGCTCTCGCCCCTCCCACGCCATGGGAGCTGATACGTCTCCAACGCATCTATAATTTTTGATTGCTCCATGCTACTTTATCTACTGTTTTATGCAATATTGGGCTTTATTATCCACTTTTATATTATTTTTGGGACTAACCTATTAACCGGAGGCCCAAATTTGATTTGTTTTTTATGCCTATTTCAAGGTTTCGAGGAAAAGGAATATCGATTTAAGTCAAACGAAACGAAATTAACTGGAGAAGTTATTTTTGGAAGGAAACCCACCTGATGGACTTGGACCCCACGTTAGAAGATACGGGAGGTGATCACGAGGGTGGGGGGCGCGCCCCCTGCCTCGTGGGGCCCCCGTAGCTCCACTGACGTACTCCTTTCACCCATATATACCTACGTAGCCTAAAACTTCCAGAACAGAAGATAGATCGGGAGTTCCGCCGCCGCAATCCTCTGTAGCCACCAAAAACCTCTCGGGAGCCCTTCCCGGCGCCCTACCGGAGGGGGATCCCATCACCGGTGGCCATCTTCATCATCCCGGCGCTATCCATGACGAGGAGGGAGTAGTTCACCCTCGGGGCTGAGGGTATGTACCAGTAGCTATGTGTTTGATCTCTCTCTCTCTCTCTCTCTCTCTCTCTCTCTCTCTCTCTCTCTCTCTCTCTCTCGTGTTCTCTCTCGTGTTCCCTCTATGGCACGATCTTGATGTATCCCGAGCTTTGCTATTGTAGTTGGATCTTATGATGTTTCTCCCCCTCTACTCTCTTGTGATGAATTGAGTTTCCCCTTTGAAGTTATCTTATCGGATTGAGTCTTTTATGAGAACACTTGATGTATGTCTTGCCGTGATTATCTGTGGTGACAATGGGATATCATGTGCCACTTGATGTATGTTTTGGTGATCAACTTATGGTTTCGTGACATTGGGAACCTATGCATAGGGGTTGGCACACGTTCTTGACTCTCCGATAGAAACTTTGGGGCACTCTTTGAAGTACTTTGTGTTGGTTGGATGAATCTGAGATTGTGTGATGCATATCGTATAATCATGCCCACGGATACTTGAGGTGACAATGGAGTATCTAGGTGACATTAGGGTTTTGGTTGATTTGTGTCTTAAGGTGTTATTCTAGTACGAACTCTTTTATAGATTGATTCAAAGAATAACTTTGAGGTGGTTTCAGACCTACCATAATCTCTACGCTTGTTCTCCGCTATTAGTGGCTTTGGAGTGACTCTTTGTTGCATGTTGAGGGCATGTTATATGATCTATCTATGTTATTATTGTTGAGAGAACTTGCACTAGTGAAAGTATGAACCCTAGGCCTTGTTTCCTATCATTGCAATACCGTTTACGCTCACTCTTACCTTTAGTTACCTTGTTGTTTTCATATTTTCAGATTACAAAAACCTATATCTACTATCCATATTGCACTTGTATCACCATCTCTTCTCCGAACTAGTGCACCTATACAATTTACCATTGTATTGGGTGTGTTGGGGACACAAGAGACTTTTTGTTATTTGGTTGCAGGGTTGTTTGAGAGAGACCATCTTCATCCTACACCTCCCACAGATTGATAAACCTTAGGTCATCCACTT
Organism: Aegilops speltoides; assembly: GCA_021437245.1. Lineage (NCBI taxonomy): Eukaryota > Viridiplantae > Streptophyta > Magnoliopsida > Poales > Poaceae > Aegilops > Aegilops speltoides. The sequence continues at coordinate 46,302,165 of CM038142.1, forward strand.
GAGGGAAATTGGCTATTGTCCTACAAATCTCTGCACTTGGAGGCCCAACAACGTCTACAAGAAGAAGGTTGTGTAGTAGACATCAGGAGTTAAGGACCAGAGGGGAAACCCTTCTCCCATCTAGGGAGAAGGTCAAGGAAGAAGAAGAAGAAGAAGGGGGGCTCTCTCCCCCTTGCTTCGATGGTGGCGGAGAACGCCGGGGCCATCATCATCACCGCGATCTACACCAACACCTCTGCCATCTTCACCAACATCGCCATCACCTTCCCCCATCTATATTCAAAGGTCCACTCTCCTGCAACCCGCTGTACCCTCTACTACATGGTGCTTTATGCTTCATATTATTATCCAATGATGTGTTGCCATCCTATGATGTCTGAGTAGATTTTTGTTGTCCTATCGGTGATTGATGAATTGCTATGATTGGTTTAATTTGCTTGTGGTTGTGTTGCTGTCCTATTGTGCCCTCTGTGTCACGCAAGCATGAGGGATCCTTGCTGTAGGGTGTTGCAATACGTTCATGATTCGCTTATAGTGGGTTGCTTGAGTGACAGAAGCATAAACCCGAGTAAGGGGGTTGTGGCGTATGGGATAAAAGGGACTTGATGCTTTAATGCTATGGTTGGGTTTTACCTTAATGATCTTTAGTAGTTGCGGATGCTTGCTAGAGTTCCAATCATAAGTGCAAATGATCCAAGAAGAGAAAATATGTTAGCTTATGCCTCTCCCACATAAAACTTGCTATCGATATAGTAAAGTAGTCAATTGCTTAGGGACAATTCCACAACTCTTACCACCACTTTTCCACACTCACTATATTTACTTTATTGCTTCTTTATCTAAACAGCCCCTACTTTTTGTTTACGTGCTCTTTATTATCTTGCAAACCTATCCAACAACACCTACAAAGCACTTCTAGTTTCATACTTGTTCTAGGTAAAGCGAACGTCAAGCATGCGTAGAGTTGTATCGGTGGTCGATAGAACTTGAGGGAATATTTGTTCTACCTTTAGCTCCTCGTTGGGTTCGACAGTCTTACTTATCGACAAAGGCTACAATTGATCCCCTACACTTGTGGGTTATCAACCGCCAGAGGCATCCACATAGAGTCATATTTTTTTCTAAGTATTGAGTTGTAATTCTTGAGTTGTAAGTAAATAAAAGTGTGATGATCTTCATTATTAGAGCATTGTCCCAAGTGAGGGAAGGATGATGGAGGCTATAATTCCCCCACAAGTCGGGATGAGACTCCGGACTTTATGAAAAATAAAAGAGGCCAAGAAGCCCAAATAAAAAGATAGGCCAAAGAAGCCCACCAAAATAGAAAAAGAGAGAAAATGAGAGAAGGGACAATGTTACTATCCTTTTTCTACATTTGTGCTTTAAAGTAGCACCATGATCTTCATGATAGAGAGTCTCCTATGTTGTCACTTTCATATACTAGTGGGAATTTTTCGTTATAGAACTTGGCTTGTATATTCCAATGATGGGCTTCCTCAAAATGCCCTAGGACTTCGTGAGCAAGCAAGTTGGATGCACACCCACTTAGTTTCTTTTTTTGAGCTTTCATACACTTATAGCTCTAGTGCATCCGTTGCATGGCAATCCCTACTCACTCACATTGATATCTATTAATGGGCATCTCCATAGCGCGTTGATACGCCTAGTTGATGTGAGACTATCTTCTCCTTTTTTGTCTTCTCTGGAACCACCATTCTATTCCACATATAGTGCTATGTCCATGGCTCACGCTCATGTATTATGTGAAAGTTGAAAAAGTTTGAGAACATCAAAAGTATCAAACAATTGCTTGGCTTGTCATCGGGGTTGTGCATGATTTAAATACTTTGTGTGATGGAGATAGAACATAGCCAGACTATATGATTTTGTAAGGATAGCTTTCTTTAGCCATGATTTGTTAGTATGCTTGAAGTATTATTGTTTTCATGTCAATATAAACTTTTATCTTGAATTATTTGGATATGAACATTCATGCCACAATAAAGAAAATTACATTGAGAAATATGCTAGGTAGCCAGTGGCGGATCTACAAAGAAATAGTTGGGCGGGCCAAACTAATGAAGAACACACAAAAAAAATCAAAATTTAAACCATGCTAGTACTTCAATGCTACTAGGCCAAGCTAGCAAGTCCTTCCTGCAGCACGGAGGCTAACAAGCAGAAAAGTCAGTCTCATACGCATTCAGGCTGCTCATTAGTGATGCTTCACAAGTCGCAAGGCATAGTAATTTAGCTTTTTGCTTTTGGGCAGGGCAGGCCACGGCACGCTTTTGCCTGCACGTAGCTCCGCCGGTGTAGGTAGCATTCCACATCAAAAATTCTGTTTTTATTATTTACCTACTCGAGGACGACGCATTATCATCAAGCAAGGTACTAGCATCATCAAGAGTAGCATTCATAGCAGAAGTAGCATCATCAATAACTTGCGACATATCAGAATTGATAACATGTGGTGGTGTTGCAAGTCTACTTATAACAGAAGATGAATCTAAAGCGGAGCTGGATGGCAGTTCCTTACCTCCCCTCATCTTAGAGGGAAAAATCTTAGTCTTAGCATCCTTCAGATTCTTCACAGTGATAATTTGATAATAATCCCAAGTGACTCCACAAATATAGATATGCTCCCCGGCAACGGTGCCAGAAAAAGGTCTTGATAACCCGCAAGTATAGGGGATTGCAACAATTTTCGAGGGTAGAGTATTCAACCCAAATTTATTGATTCGACACAAGGGGAGCCAAAGAATATTTGCAAGTATTAGCAGCTGAGTTCTCAATTCAACCACACATGGAGATTAATTATCTGCAGCAAAGTGATTAGCAAAGTAGTATGATAGTTTTGATAGTAGTAGCAACAACAATAGTGACGGTAACAGTGATAGCAGTGATTTTGTAGCAAGTGCAATAGTAACAATAGTAGTAGTCACTTAGTAAGAACAATATGAGAGAAATTCATAGGCATTGGATCGGTGAATTCGTTGGATGCCATTCATCATATAACAGTCATAACCTAGGGCGATGCGGCACTAGCTCCAATTCATAAATATAACGTAGGCATGTATTTCGTAAATACTCATATGTGCTTATGGAAAGAACTTGCATGATATCTTTGTCCTACCCTCCCGTGGCAGCTGGGTCCTATTGGAAACTAAGGGATATTAAGGCCTCCTTTTAATAGAGAACCAGAACAAAGCATTAACACACGATGAATACATGAACTCCTCAAACTACGGTCATCACCGGGAAGTGTCCCGACTTCTGTCACTCCGGGTTTGCCGGATCATAACACGTAGTAGGTGACTATAACTTGCAAGATCGGATTTAGAACATAGATATAATAGTGATAACATAAACGGTTCAGATTTTAAATCATGGCACCCGGGCCCAAAGTGACAAGCATTAAGCATGGCAAAGTCATAGCAACATCAATCTCAGAACATAATGGATACTAGGGATCAAGCCCTAACAAAACTAACTCGATTACATGATGAATCTCATCCAACTCCTCACCGACCAGCGAGCCTACGAAGGAATTACTCACTCCCGGTGGGGAGCATCATGGAATTGGCGATGGAGAAGGGTTGGTGATGACGAAGATCGAAGATCCCCCTCTCCGGATCCCCAAACGGACTCCAGATGTGGCCTCCCGATGAAAAACAGGAGGTGGCGGCGGCTCTGTCTCGTGAAACGTGATAATTCTTTCTCCCTGGCTTTTTATAGTATCAAGGTTGAGGTCTGTGGGGCCACCAGGTGGGGGCAACCCACCTGGGCGTGCCTAGACGGGGCGGGCGCCTGGTGGATTGTGCCCACCCAGGTGCCCCCCTCCGGTGGTTCTTGGCTCTAGAAATTCTCTTTCATTGTATAAAAAATCCCCACAAAGCTTCGTTCCAATCCAAGAATTTTATTTCTGCACAAAAAGCAACAACATGGTAGTTCTGCTGAAAATAGCGTCCTTCTGGGTAACTTTCATTCAAATTATGAAAATTAGAGTCCAAAACAAGAGGGAAAGCGTTAGGAAAAGTAGATACATTTGAGACGTATCAGTGTCACACAATAAATGAGGAGAGGGAGTAATGTTGTACTATTACTACCTCCATCCGGGTTTATTAGACCCCCTTTTATTTTGTGCCCATGAATTTATAACTTATAAAATGTGAACTATAGGCCACAAAATCGTATAGTGGAAAACATCTTTCAAATAAAAATCCCACGACATGTGTTTTGTAGCACGTACTACATATTTTGTTAGTCAAGTAGATGGTTCAAAGTTGGATCCAAAATACAAGGTGGCATAATAAACCCGGACAGAGGGAGTATAAATCAAGCAACATCCCTTTGCACAAGCTCTGAGGTGAGCAAAGTGCACACTTGATACATGCTCTCACCTTATAATTCACAATTACTCACAATCTACTTGAGTAGTTGTATGATGCTTTTTTGTGGATGACACACTAGTGAAACAAGCCTAGCTATGGCAATGCCAAAACAACCTTGCTGGCGTATGACTACTACAAGTTTTGCTTCTGTGAAACCCGGGCCCACCCCACCTTCAACATGCTTTGGTGATCTAAATGTACAATGAAGCTCAAGGTGTTCGGGTGGCTGCTCTTCCATGATCGACTCAACATGCGCAATATGATGAAAAGACGCCATTATAATATTTGAAATAACTATGACTGCCTCCTTTGTGGTCGACACGTTGAAGAAATGGTTGATCATATGATCTGTTGGGGAACGTAGTAATTTCAAAAAAATTCCTACGCACACGCAAGATCATGGTGATGCATAGCAACGAGAGGGGAGAGTATTGTCCATGTACCCTCGTAGACCGTAAGCGGAAGCGTTATGACAACGCGGTTGATGTAGTCCTACGTCTTCACGATCCGACCGATCCAAGCACCGAACGTACGGCACCTCCGAGTTCAAAGACACGCTTAGCTCGATGACGATCCCGGACCGATCCAAAGAAAGTGTCGAGGATGAGTTCCACAAGACGACGGCGTGGTGACGATGATGTTCTACCAACGCAGGGCTTCGCCTAAGCAATGCAACGATATGACCCAGGTGGAATATGGTGGAGGGGGCACCGCACACGGCTAAGGAACGATCATGTAGATCAACTTGTGTGTTCTAGGGTGCCCCCTGCCCCCGTATATAAAGGAGCAAGGGGGGTGCGGCCGACCCTAGGAGGAGGCGCACCGGAGGAGTCCTACTCCCACCAGGAGTAGGACTCCCCCCTTTCCCTAGTTGGATTAGGACTTGGGGGGGGGGAAGGTGTTGGGGAACGTAGTAATTTCAAAAATTTCCTACGCACATGCAAGATCATGGTGATGGCATAGCAACAAGAGGGGAGAGTGTATGTCCACGCACCCTGAGACCATAAGCGAAGCGTTATGACAACGCGGTTGATGTAGTCGACGCCTTCACGATCCGACCGATCCAAGTACCGAACGTCACGGCACCTCCGAAGTTACGCACACGCTCAGCTCGATGACGATCTCCGGCCTCCGATCCAGCCGAGCTCCGGAGATGAGTTCCACAAGACGACGGTGTGGTGGCGATGATGATGTTCTACTGCGCGCAGGCTTCGCCTAAACTCCGCGACGATATAACCGAGGTGGAATATGGTGGAAGGGGGCACCGCACACGGCTAAGGAACGATCCGTAGATCAACTTGTGTGTTATGGGGTGTCCCCCGCCTCGAGATATAAAGGAGGGAGGGAGGAGGAGGCCGGCCCTAGGAGGAGGGCGCCACAGGGAGTCCTACTCCCACCGGAGTAGGATTCCTTCTTTCCTAGTCCAACTAGGAGTCCTTCCATGTATTAGGAGTAGGAGACAAGGAAGGGAAGAGAGAAGGGAAGGAAGGAGGGGTGCGGCCCTCCCTAGTCCAATTCGGACTAGGCCATGGGGCGCGCAGCCTTCCCTAGGCAGCCCCTCTCTCTTTCGCAGGCCCAATAAGGCCCAATACTTCTCCCGGCGAATTCCCGTAACTCCCAGACTCGATAAATACCGAATCACTCGGAACCTTTCCGAACTCCGAATATAGTCGTCCAATATATCGATCTTTACGTCTCGACCATTTCGAGACTCCTCGTCATGTCCCTGATCTCATCCGGTACTCCGAACTCCTTCGGTACATCAAAACTCATAAACTCATAATATAACTGTCATCGTAACGTTAAGCGTGCGGACCCTACGGTTCGAGAACTATGTAGACATGACCTAGAACTATTCTTGGTCAATAACCAATAGCGGAACCTGGATGCTCATATTGGCTCCTACATATTCTACGAAGATCTTTATCGGTCAAACCGCATAACAACATACATTGTTCCCTTTGTCATCGGTATGTTATTTGCCCGAGATTCGATCGTCGGTATCCAATACCTAGTTTAATCTCGTTACCGGCAAGTCTCTTTACTCGTTCCGTAATACATCATCTCACAACTAACTCATTAGTTGAAATGCTTGCAAGGCTTAAGTGATGTGTATTACCGAGAGGGCCCAGAGATACCTCTCCGACATTCGGAGTGATAAATCCTAATCTCGAAATACGCCAACTCAACAAGTACCTTCGAGACACCAGAGCACCTTTATAATCACCCAGCCACGTTGTGACGTTTGGTAGCACACAAAGTGTTCCTCCGTAAACGGAGTTGCATAATCTCATAGTCATAGGAACATGTATAAGTCATGAAGGAAGCAATAGCAACATACTAAACGATCGTGTGCTAAGCTAACGGAATGGGTCATGTCAATCGATCATTCAACCAATGATGTGACCTTGTTAATCAAATAACAACTCCTTGTTCACGGTTAGGAAACATAACCATCTTTGATTAACAAGCTAGTCAAGTAGAGGCATACTAGTGACACTGCTTGTCTATATATTCACACATGTATTATGTTTTCGGTTAATACAATTCTAGCATGAATAATAAACATTTATCATGATATAAGGAAATAAATAATAACTTTATTATTGCCTCTAGGGCATATTTCCTTCAGAAGGAAGAGAGGGGGGAAAGGAAAGGGGGGGCGCCGCCCCCCTCCTTGTCCAATTCGAACTTGGGGGGGGGGGGGGGGAGGGGCGCGCGGCAGCCCCTAGGCCTCCTCTCCTCTTCCTCCACTAGGCCCAATAAGGCCCATTAGGTTACCGGGGGGTTCCAGTAACCTCCCGGTACTCCGGTAAAATGCCGATTTCACCCGGAACACTTCCGATGTCCAAACATAGGCTTCAATATATCAATCTTTATGTCTCGACCATTTCGAGACTCCTCGTCATGTCCGTGATCATATCCGGGACTCCGAACAATCTTCGGTACATCAAAACTTATAAACTCATAATAAAACTGTCATCGTAACGTTAAGCGTGCGGACCCTACGGGTTCGAGAACTATGTAGACATGACCTAGAACTATTCTCGGTCAATAACCAATAGCGGAACCTGGATGCTCATATTGGCTCCTACATATTCTACGAAGATCTTTATCGGTCAAACCGCATAACAACATACGTTGTTCCTTTGTCATCGGTATGTTACTTGCCCGAGATTCGATCGTCGGTATCCAATACCTAGTTCAATCTCATTACCGCAAGTCTCTTTACTCGTTACGTAATGCATCATTCCGTAACTAACTCATTAGCTACATTGCTTGCAAGGCTTATAGTGATGTGCATTACCGAGAGGGCCCGAGATACCTCTCCAACAATCGGAGTGACAAAACCTAATCTCAAATACGCCAACCCAACATGTACCTTTGGAGACACCAGAGAGCTCCTTTATAATCACCCGATTACATTGTGACGTTTGGTAGCACACAAAGTGTTCCTCCGGTAAACGGGAGTTGCATAATCTCATAGTTACAGGAACATGTATAAGTCACGAAGAAAGCAATAGCAACATACTAAACGATCAAGTGCTAGGCTAACGGAATGGGTCATGTCAATCACATCATTCTCCTAATGATGTGATCCCGTACATGTCTATGGTTAGGAAACATAACCATCTTTGATTAATGAGCTAGTCAAGTAGAGGCATACTAGTGACGTTATGTTGGTCTATGTATTCACACATGTATTATGTTTCCGGTTAATACAATTCTAGCATGAATAATAAACATTTATCATGATATGAGGAAATAAATAATAACTTTATTATTGCCTCTAGGGCATATTTCCTTCAGTCTCCCACTTGCACTAGAGTCAATAATCTAGATTACACAGTAATGATTCTAACACCCATGGAGTCTTGGTGCTGATCATGTTTTGCTCGTGGAAGAGGCTTAGTCAACGGGTCTGCAACATTCAGATCCGTATGTATCTTGCAAATCTCTATGTATCCCACCTAGACTTGGTCCCGAATGGAATTGAAGCGTCTCTTGATGTGCTTGGTCCTCTTGTGAAATCTGGATTCCTTTGCCAAGGCAATTGCACCAGTATTGTCACAGAAGATCTTCATTGGTCCCGATGCACTAGGTATGACACCTAGATCGAAATGAACTCCTTCATCCGACTCCTTCATTTGCTGCTTCAAGCAGCTATGTACTCCGCTTCACATGTAGATCCCGCCACGACGCTTTGTTTAGAACTGCACCAACTTACAGCTCCACCGCTTAATAAAAACACGATCCGGTTTGCGATTTAGAATCGTCCGGATCATTGTCAAAGCTTGCATCGACGTAACCATTTACGACTAGCTCTTTGTCACCTCCATATACGAGAAACATATCCTTAGTCCTTTTCGTATTTCAGATGTTCTTGACCGCTGTCCGATGATCCACTCTCGATTACTTTGGTACCTTCTGCCAAGCTTATTGCTAAGCACACGTCAGTCCGGTACACAAGATTGCATACATGATAGAGCCTATGGTCAAGCATAGGAACATCTTTCATTTTCTCTATCTTCTGCTGTGGTCGGGCATTGAGTCTGACTCAACTGCACACCTTGTAGTACGGGCAAGAACCCTTTCTTTGCCTGATCCATTTTGAATTTTTTCAAAACTTTATCAAGGTATGTGCTTTGTGAAAGTCCTATTAAGCGTCTTGATCTATCTCTATAAATCTTGATGCCCAATATGTAAGCAGCTTCACCGAGGTCTTTCATAGAAAAACTTTTATTCAAGTATCCCTTTATGCTATCCAGCAATTCTATATCATTTCCAATTAATAATATGTCATCTACATATCATATCAGAAATGCTACAGAGCTCCCACTCACTTTCTTGTAAATACATGCTTCTCCAAAAGTCTGTATAAAACCATGTGCTTTGATCACACTATCAAAGCTTTTATTCCAACTCCGAGATGCTTGCACCAGTCCATAAATGGATCGCTGGAGCTTGCACACTTTGTTAGCACCTTTTGGATCAACAAAACCTTCTAGTTGCATCATATATAACTCTTCTTCCAGAAATCCATTCAAGAATGCAGTTTTGACATCCATTTGCCAAATTTCATAATCATAAAATGCAGCAATCACTAACATGATTCGGACAGACTTAAGCATCGCTACGGGTGAGAAAGTCTCATCGTAGTCAACCCCTTAAACTTGTCGAAAACCTTTCGCAACAAGTCGAGCTTTATAGACAGTTACATTACCATCAGCGTCAGTCTTCTTCTTAAAGATCCATTTATTCTCAATGGCTTGCTGATCATCGGGCAAGTCAACCAAAGTCCATACTTTGTTCTCATACATGGATCCCATCTTAGATTTCATAGCCTCTAGCCATTTTGCGGAATCTGGGCTCATCATCATTTCCTCATAGTTCGTAGGTTCGTCATGGTCAAGTAACATGACCTCCGTAATAGGATTACCGCACCACTGCAGTGCGGATCTTACTCGTAGACCCACGAGGTTCAGTAGTAACTTGATCCGAAGTTTCATGATCAATATCATTAGTTTCCTCACTAATTGGTGTAGTTGTCACAGGAACCGGTTCGTGTGATGAACTACTTTCCAATAAGGGAGCATGTACAGTTACCTCATCAAGTTCTACTTTCCTCCCACTCACTTCTTTCGAGAGAAACTCCTTCTCTAGAAAGGATCCGAATTTAGCAACAAAAATCTTGCCCTCAGATCTGTGATAGAAGGTGTACCCAACAATCTCTTTTGGGTATCCTATGAAGACACATTTCTCCGATTTGGGTTCGAGCTTATCTAGTTGAAGTTTCTTCACATAAGCATCGCAACCCCAAACTTTAAGAAACGAAAACTTAGGTTTCCTGCCAAACTACAGTTCATGAGGCGTCGTGTCAACGGATTTTGATGGTGCCCTATTTAACGTGAATGCGGCCGTCTCTAAAGCATAACCCCAAAATGATAGCGGTAAATCAGTAAGAGACATCATAGATCGCACCATATCTAGTAAAGTACGATTACGATGTTCGGACACACCATTTCGTTGTGGTGTTCGGGTGGCGGAGTTGAAACTATTCCGCATTGTTTCAAATGTAAACCAAACTCAGAACTCAAATATTCTCCTCCATGATCAGATCGCAGAAATTTTATTTTCTTGTTACGATGATTTTCCACTTCACTCTGAAATTCTTTGAACTTTTCAAATGTTTCAGACTTGTGTTTCATTAAGTAGATATACCCATATCTGCTCAAATCATCTGTGAAGGTGAGAAAATAACGATACCCGCCGTGAGCCTCAACATTCATTGGACTACAAACATCAATATGTATGATTTCCAACAAATCAGTTGCTCCCTCCATAGTTCCGGAGAACGGCGTTTTAGTCATCTTGCCCATGAGGCACGGTTCGCAAGTACCAAGTGATTCATAATCAAGTGATTCCAATAGTCCATCAGTATGGAGTTTCTTCATGCGCTTTATACCGATATGACCTAAATGGCAGTGCCACAAATAAGTTGCACTATCATTATCAACTCTGCATCTTTTGGCTTCAACACTATGAATATGTGTATGACTACTATCGATATTCAATAAAAATAGACCACTCTTCAAGGGTGCATGACCATAAAATATATTACTCATATAAATAGAACAACCATTATTCTCTGACTTAAATGAATAACCGTCTCACATCAAACAAGATCCAGATATAATGTTCATGCTCAACGCCGCACCAAATAACAATTATTTAGGTCTAAAACTAATCCCGATGGTAGATGTAGAGGTAGCGTGCCGACCGCGATCGATCGACTTTGGAACCATTTCCACGCCAAGATCGTCACCTCGCCCTTAGCCAATCTTCGCTTAATCCGTAGTCCCTGTTTTGAGTTGCAAATATTAGCAATGTAACCAAGATCAAATACCCTGTACTATCATGCGAGCATTAGTAAGGTACACATCAATAACATGTATATCACATATACCTTTGTTCACTTTGCCATCCTTCTTATCCGCCAAATACTTGGGGCAGTTCCGCTTCCGGTGTCGACCGCTTGCAAGAGAAGCACTCGGCCTCGTGCTTAGGACCAGACTTGGGTTTCTTCTCTTGAGCAGCAACTTGTTTGTCGTTCTTCTTGAAGTTCCCCTTCTTCTTCCCTTTGCCCTTTTTCTTGAACTGGTGGTCTTGTTGACCATCAACACTTGATGCTCCTTCTTGATTTCTACCTCCGCGGCTTTTAGCATTGCGAAGAGCTCGGGAATAGTCTTGTCCATCCCTTGCATATTATAGTTCATCACGAAGCTCTTGTAGCTTGGTGGCGTGATTGAAGAATTTCATCAATGACACTATCATCGTGAAGATTAACTCCCAGCTTGAATCAAGTGATTATTATACCTGGACATTTTGAGTATGTGTTCACCGATGTAACTATTCTCCTCCATCTTGCAGCTATAGAACTTATTGGAGACTTCATATCTCTCAATCCGGGCATTTGTTTGAAATATTAACTTCAACTCTGGAACATCTCATATGCTCCATGACATTCAAAACTCGTTGAAGACCCGGTTCTAAGCCGTAAAGCATGGCACATCGAACTATCGAGTAGTCATCGCTTTGCTCGCCAGACATTCTTAACGTCGCGGTTGCATCAAGAAGCAGGTTCGCACCCAAGTGGTGCTTCCGGGACGTAATTCTTCCATGCAGCAATGAGGATAATCCTCAAAGTTACGGACCCAATCCGTGTAATTGCTACCATCATCTTTCAACTTTGCTTTCTCAAGGAACACATTAAAATTCAACGGAACAACAAAGACGAGCCATCTATCTACAACAAACATAGACAAGCAAAATACTATCAGGTACTAAGTTCATGATAAATTTAAGTTCAATTAATCATATTACTAAAGAACTCCCACTTAGATACACATCCCTCTAATCCTCTAAGTGATTACGTGATCCATATCAACTACACCATGTTCGATCGTCACGTGAGATGGAGTAGTTTCAACGGTGAACATCAATATGTTGATCATATCTACTATATGATTCACGCTCGACCTTTCGGTCTCCGTGTTCCGAGGCCATATCTGTTATATGCTAGGCTCGTCAAGTTTAACTTGAGTATTCCGCGTGTGCAACTGTTTTGCACCCGTTGTATTTGAACGTAGAGCCTATCACACCCGATCATCACGTGGTGTCCCAAAGACGAAGAACTTTCATAGCGGTGCATACTGTGGAGAACACTTCTTGATAATTTTAGTGAGAGATCATCTTAAAATGCTACCGTCAATCAAAGCAAGATAAGATGCATAAATGATAAACATCACATGCAATCAATATACGTGATATGATATGGCCATCATCATCTTGTGCTTGTGATCTCCATCTTCAAGCACCGTCGTGATCACCATCGCCACCGCGCGACACCTTGATCTCCATCATAGCATCGTTGTCGTTACGCCATCTATTGCTTCTACGACTATCGCTACCGCTTAGTGATAAAGTAAAGCAATTATGTATGCTTGCATTTCATACAATAAAGTGACAACCATATGGCTCTCGCCATTGCCGATAACTTCGGTTACAAAACATGATCATCTCATACAATAAAATATAGCATCACGTCTTGACCATATCACATCACAACATGCCCTGCAAAAACAAGTTAGACGTCCTCTACTTTGTTATTGCAAATTTTACGTGGCTGCTACGGGCTGAGCAAGAACCGTTCTTACCTACGCATCAAAACCACAACGATAGTTCGTCAAGTTAGTGCTGTTTTAACCTTCGCAAGGACCGGGCGTAGACACACTTGATTTAGCTAAAGTGAGAGAGACAGACACCCGCCAGTCACCTTTAAGCACGAGTGCTCGTAACGGTGAAACCAGTCTCGCGTAAGCGTACGCGTAATGTCGGTCCGGCCGCTTCATCTCACAATACCGCTGAGCCAAAGTATGACATGCTGGTAAGCAAGATGACTTGTATCGCCCACAACTCACTTGTGTTCTACTCGTGCACATGACATCTACGCATAAAACCAGGCTCGGATGCCACCGTTGGGGAACGAGTAATTTCAAAAAATCCTACGCACACGCAAGATCATGGTGATGCATAGCAACGAGAGGGAGAGTATTGTCCACGCACCCTCGAGACCGAAGCGAAGCGTTATGACAACGCGGTTGATGTAGTCGACGCCTTCACGATCCGACCGATCCAAGCACCGAACGACGGCACCTCCGAAGTTCAGACACGCTCAGCTCGATGACGATCCCGGACCGATCCAGAAAGTGTCGGGATGAGTTCCACAAGACGATGGCATGGTGACGATGATGATGTTCTATCGACGCAGGCTTCGCTAAGCATCGCAATGATATGACCGAGGTGGAATATGGTGGAGGGGGCACCGCACACGGCTAAGGAACGATCACGAGATCAACTTGTGTGTTCTAGGGTGCCCTTGCCCCGTGATATAAAGGAGGGGGGGGGGCGGCGGCCCTAGGAGGAGGCGTTGCGGAGGAGTCCTACTCCCACCGAGTAGGACTCCCCCTTCCCTAGTTGCACCATCGAATTGGCGGTTTGCCATCCGCCATGGCAGATGGCAAAGGCATGGTCGGCGGATGGCAAAGGCTTTGCCATCCGCCAGCAGATGGCAAACCGGTCGTCCGAAACCTGCGGTAAAGGCTTCTTTGCCGTCTGGCGGCGATGGCAAGAGCACGGGCTTTGCCATCTATTTGGTCGATGGCAAGAGCTCAGGGCTTTGCCATCTGCCGGCAGATGGCAAAGCCTCTTAACGGGTTAGCCCGTTAGAAGGCTAACGGCATACTTGGCAAGGTTACATGCTTTGCCTTTCGCCAAACAGATGGCAAAGAGATTTGCCATCTCATTTGGCAGATGGCAAAGAGCCCAAATAGGCCAGCCCAAACATGACACGTGGCCTCTTTGCCATCTCGCCACCGATGGCAAAGCTTTTGCCATCCGCCAACAGATGGCAAAGTGCCTATATTGCCCCATTTAATTTTATTTTTCTTATATCAATTCATTTTCACAGAAAATCAAACACAAATATATTTATATGACCAATATAGCATATTCAACACATATTACCAATAGTCATGAACACACATATATATCCAACACATGTTACAAATAGTAGCAAGTTTCATCCGTACATATACATAGTTTCATCAATATTACACAGTTTTATCCATAGGTAGCAAGTTTCACAAGGTCAAAACAAAAACTAAATACAAGCACTCCATCAACCTAAGCTTCCGTGATCTTAAGCAAATCTGTAAAATGGGAAAAAAGAAAGTTAGAAGAAGAAGACTAGAAGAAGAAGATTATTATGATGCAACTAAAATGTGAAGATTATTATGATGCAACTTATATCTGTAAAATAGGTCATTTTGGAGCTAAGTAAGGTCATTATGTCATTTTGGAGCTAGCTAAGCAATATGAAGTCATTTAGGAGCTAAAATATGTCATTTCTTAAGCATACACTAGTAGAAAACCACCAATCAGTCCCGGTTCGTAAGGGCCTTTAGTCCCGGTTCGGGAACCGGGACTAATGGGTCGTTACTAATACCTCAACCCATTAGTCCCGGTTCAAACACGAACCGGGACCAATGAGCCTCCACGTGGCCCTCAGGCGCCGAGTCTGGGGGCCTTTGGTCCCGGTTGGTGGCTCCAATCGGGACCAAAAGGCGCCCACGTGTCGCATTCCAAATGGCCTGGTTTTTGTTTTTTTGAAAGGAGGGGGTTGGGGGTTTTGGGGGTTAATTTAGGTGTTTCGTTAGCTAGCTAATTAATAGAGAGAAGTGTCCTCTCTTAATTATGTCCGTGCTTGCTCGACGCCACGTAGTAAATATACATAAGTGATCGAGAGAACCATTCAAGATGAAGTTCGTCATGCATACCGAGAGAAGTGATCGATCGACCTCTCCTTCTACGAGAGATTGGTCGAACAACAAGTTTTATTGGCTACATACATGTACAATCTATATAAGATCTCTTAATTACAAACCACTAGCATTTGAATTCAAGTTCCACATGGTATTCTCGGCTTTATCGATGACGTGTTCAAGAAAGAATCCCGCCAATTCCTCTTGAATTGCTTTCATGCGGTCTGGTGGTAGGAGTTCATCCCGATCCGCCAAGTCTAATTAATTTGAAGAAGGGGTTAATTAATACATATATATGAATGAAACTCAACAGAAATGATGGTGTAATAAAATGAAATTGCGAATATTATTGCTTACGCACTTCATATTGTCTTCTAGAGTAGCCCCGCTTGTTTTTCAATGTCGCGTTGTGGATGAACTCGCACACGTAGTATCCATGTAAATCATTCCTTCCTCCGCCACAAGCACTTTACGAGAAATAGAGGTCAATCAAACTGATAATGAAGCATTATATAAATGGCATTGATGAAAGTATAGCTATAGAATCAACGGAGATGCGCCAAGAGTACTTACTTTGGTATGTATATCGCAGCTCCTTCGGCAGTCCGGAGCTTGTGCGGTGAACTGTTTCCAAACCCTGCAAGACAAAGAAAATATTTGTTATTACTTGAGATATCAAGAAATGAACAAAAGTTGCCGATATGGTGCGATAATGATCGATTGAACTTACTTGTCGAGCATTTCACCATGTCCGCATAGGTGTTGGGATCTTTCCGTCTCGAGTCTAAGACGGTTACTAGTCCACGCCAAGCTTAATCTCCGTAAGAATATAGTGGTACCTACACGCAAGCATAACTCATCAATTACATTAACCTCGCCGAGTAATAAGGAAAACCGAATATGCACACGACAAAGAATACTCACGGGCCGTGGTAAGGAAAGAGTATGGTATGTTTGTTTTGATTTTGATCAATGATTGTAGCAAGTTGTCCTCGGCCTCTTGGTAGCGCTTTTTAATCAGAAAACATCTATGATATTTGTGTTAATGAACCCAATATCATAGATTTCATTTTTTTGCACTCGACGATCTTCAATCTGCATAATATATTGAGGATAATTAATTATAAATACATGCAATGAAAGAGCCGAGCTATATATACAGACTAATGACGTAAATAGTACTTACAGCAGAGTAAAAGACCATTAATTTATCGAGGGCCTTTTGATTGAAGAACTCAAGAACTCCTCAAATGGAATAGACAATGATCATTTGAAATGAGGTCGTGCTCCTCTTTAATATTCAGATACAAAGTGTTCGTCCCCTCGCACTCTCTGCAGGTTTTCATGTACCAACTGTGGAATCTTCGCATCATTGTTGTCGAGACTTTTCATCTTTGACGAGAGGCTTCCAGATCAGATCTAAATAAGTCCACCTCCATGAAATCGGAAGTGCATCCTCAGCGGGTAATCTCCAAGATTGCCATAACCGCCACCGTGTCCGGAGGATTAGACACATTCAGCGGGGGCACGATTGTCGTGTTTGTTCGCCGAGCTGGGCAATTTTTTCCCCTTGCCCGTTGTTCTTTTGACCTTTTATCACCGACAGTAGTTCCCGACCGCTTGGCTTGGAGATATGTCTGCTCAAGAATGTGCTCATAGTTGGTTCTCGGCGGAGACTTTGGTGGTTTCCTCGGGGCATCGAGAGTGCGCTTTGCTTTCACCGGATCGACCTTCTCCTCCGGAGGTGGATGTATCTTTGCTTTAACCCTTCAAAGAACTCCTTCACTTGGGTCTGCACGATCGATCGTTTTCCTCCTTGCTCCTCTCATACGGTAACTTCTCTCTGTGCTTTAGAGGTGGACCGATCTCAGATTGCCTCTCTCTTCTTGTGCTGCTAGACGCCGGAGCAGACGGAGCGGCTGCAAGCGTCTGCCTTCCTTCGTGCTTGCTTACGAGGCGGAGGAGAAGGACTACGACGATCGGAGCAGCCGGGCGGGCGGGTCTCTTCCGCCCTTGCCGGGCGAGGCGGAGAAGGAGGAGGCGGAGTGCCGCCACGCCCGGAGAAGGGGCGGAGTGCCGCCACGCGTGCCTCGATCTTCACTCACGGGAGGAGGAGGCGGTGGAGGAGGCGGAGTGCCGCCATGCGTGCTCGATCGTCACTCACGGAGGAGGAGGCGGTGGAGGAGGCGGAGTGCCCCGACTCACGGATGAGGAGGAGGAGGCGGAGGCGCCCGCCTGGAAGGTCGATGAGCTCCTTCCGCCATAGGCATTGAGTCTTTGAGCGTAACCCAGCCTAGTCTCCCCTTCACCAAGAGGGTGCTCAAGCTCGAGGTCCTCAAATCCTCCGTTATTTCATCCACCATCACCTTAGCAAATCCTTCCGAATTGGTGGCAAAGTGATAAGTTGTGCCGGGTCCACTAGGATAAACTTGGCCAACAGCCGCCTTGACCTTCAAATTCATGCATCGCGCCATAATGTGGCAATTTTGAGACTCGTGATACCATCCACGGATAGCTGGCGAGCCGTCAAGACATGCTCCGCTGAAGCAGCTCGGTGGAAGCAACGCCGCTTCGCTACCGAGATGGCGGGTAGCCGGGAAGCTTCGCATGTCGCTTGTTGCGATCCGCTTCTCGCTCCTCTTCTCGATCCTCTAGCCCCATTACCCTTCCAAGCAGCGCTGCATTTGGTCATGCTCCACTTTCTTCCTCCTCTCGTGGGTTTTGTAACCCCTGCGTCCGGAAAACCAACCTTCCACTTAAGCGAGCCTGGCGTGCCTCGTGTCCGTCCAGGTGCTCGGGATTCCTAAGGGCCATTGTGAGCTCGCCCTTTCCCCTGCTTGGAAGGAACGTCCCTCATTGCGCAAAGATCAATATATTGTCGAAGTTTCTTGACTGGTGTTTGCGATTGCTCGTTCGTCCATCGACATCGCCTCACATAGGTCCAAGGTTCCGCCAGCCCTCAAGAACCAAGTCCGCAATGGTCCGCGGCAGATCGTCTCGGTTCGATCCTTTTTCAAGCAGATCATGCTCAGCCTTTGACCACTTAGGCCGGCTTTGAGGTAGCCACCGACCCGTCGCGGCGATGGTGAAGCGCCTTCTTCGCAGCATTTTTCTTGTTTGTCTCCGACATCTTCTTACTCTTTTCCGATGTCATGTGGGCCACAAATGCGGGCGATGATCTTTGATCTTCTCATATTTGCCGATGAATTCTCGTGTCTCTTTTTCTTGACAAACTGGTTCAGCTCTTTCCTCCACCTCCTCATTAGGCCAGCCATCTTCTTAAGAGCACAAGACTTGATTAATTGCTCTTTAAGCGGCTTCTCCGGATCCTCCTCTGGCGGTAGGGTGAAATTTGCCTTCACTCATTCCAAAGATCTTCTTTACGCATATCATTGACATAAGACACCTCGGCGTCTTCATCCTTAGCGAGCTTATACCATTCTTTGGATGCCGATCGATCCTGTCCCTAACAAGAACCCCGTGACCGAGCGTAAAATGCCTTCTTTGTCCGGTTGGGTTCAATCGGTTCGCCGTCAAGCGCGATTTCTATGATCTCAAACTTTTCATCCGAGCTCAACTTTTCTTGGGCCTCGCCTCCGCATCAAGTTGTGCTCGATCCGAGGGCTAGAAATTATAAGGAAGAAAGACGACAAGATTTAATATGTGTACATATACCAAAACAATGGATGCATCAATTAACTTGTCAAGACGGGCTTAACTAATATATATATACCTGGCGGACTCGGTTCGGTGACTCGGCTCAGCACGGTCTCCTTCGCCTTGTACCTCCATTGTGTCACCGGAGCCATCATGAACATAGTCCTCCTCTTGTACCGCATTAATGAGTGAAGCCATCATAATCATAGCCCTCTTCTTCATCCATCGACCAACGGTGTCGATGAGAAATGACGAACATCATCACTTCCATTTGCGATTATTTCCCCAACATCGCTTCGCTTTCTTCGCTCGGGAGTGCTCCATAGTTTCGCAAATATTGACAACATGTCAATTATTATTCAACATCGTTTTTCTCTAGGGTTTGGGTGTCCTCGAGAGTTTTGGTCGAGCGAGAGGGCCGAGGGGCTGCTGCAGTTGTATCTAGAGGGGTTAATTATATCGACAACGACGCGACATACATATACATATCGGGAGGGGTATCGGCTCGTGTTTAAGTTTCTTCTTTCTCCTTTCCTTTCTTTCTTCTTCTCCTCTTCTTTTTCTTCTTCTCCCTCGAGAAAGGAAAATAATTAAGGAAAAGGAAGAAAAGAGGAAGAAGGAAGAAGGAAGAAGAAGAAGAAGTAAAAGAAGAAAAAAAAGAGGAGAAGAAGAAAGGAATAGAGGAGAAGAAGAAAAAATAGAATTTCTCCTTTCTCCTCTCCTTTCTCCTCTATTCCTTTCTTCTTCTCCTCTTCTTTTTCTTCTTTTTTCCTCTTCTTATTTATTTCTCCTCTTCTTCCTCTCCTCTTTTTCTCCTTTCTTCCTCTTCTTATTTTCCTTTTCCTCTCATTCTTTTAGTATTGCTTGTTTTAAAAAAATGTTCAAATAGAAAATTCCAAAAAAAACAAAGGTTTTGCCTAATGCATTGTTCATATGAATATACCAACATTTGCATATTCTACAATAATTAATATCAACAAAAAAAATCTGTGAACAGAAAAAAAACGAACTTTTCTAAAAATCTATCTTTTGCATATATATAGCCACATATGAACAGAGCCGCATATATACATACACATATATGAACAGAAAAAAAACTAATAAAATGAAACATATACATAACATATATGAACATATATACATACACATACACATATATGCATTATATGAACAGAAAAAAAACTAATAAAATGAAACATATACATAACATATATGAACATATACATACACATACACATATATGCATTATATGAACAGAAAAAAACTAATAAAATGAAACATATACATAACATATATGAACATATATACATACACATACACATATATATGCATTATATGAACAAAAAAAACTAAAATAATAAAATGAAAAAAGAGAGCCTGGCGGTGCAGTGCGGCGGCTCACAATGTGGCGGAGGCTGGGCGGGCGACGGCGACGGCGACGGCGAAGGCGATGGGGTTCATGGCGACGGCGACGCTGGCGGAGTTCTCGGGCGGCGCTGGCAGAGCTGGCGGCGACGACGGCGAGCTCGGGGAGGGAGGACGGCGACGACGACGGCGCGGCGACGGCGACGGCGACGGCGACGGCGGGAGCGGCGGCGGCGCGGGCAGCTCTGGCGGCGTCGATGCGTTTCAAGCGTCGCTGGGCAATGTGGCGATGAATCGCAAAATCGCAAAGTGCCACTTATATATAAGGCGATTGGTCGGTTGGTGGCACCAACCGTGACTAATGTTATTTTAGTCGGTTGGAGCCACCAACCGACCAAAAGCCTCAATTTCGGCAGCCCAAAGGGCGGGAAGCTGCGCCTATGGTCGGTTGGTGGCTACAACCGACTAAAGTCTCTTTAGTCGGTTGGTGCCTCCAACCGGGACCAAAGGCCTACGCACGCCGCGTCGGGGCCAAAGTTTAGTCCCACTCGCTAGTTGAGAGGGGCGCGATGGTTTATAAGCCCCACCGCGCTCCCTCTTGAACTCCTTTGAACTGCAGCTTATGGGCCTACTTGCTCTTCGTTGCTGTTGGACCTTCGGGCCTTCAAGGGCTCGAATCTCGGCCCAAATAGGGATACCGATCGATTCAGCCGTGTATGCCCAAAGAGGTGGCATTTTTTTTCTTGCTTTATTTAATTTATTTTGTTTATACTTACAACAAAATACTTATTGTTGTTTTTTTGTTTTGTTTTCTGCATTATTTATTTTCTTTTGTTTTTGCTCTATTTTTAAATCTTTTGCTTCTAGTTTTAGGAAAATTATAAACTTTCTGTTAGTGCCATTACTAATTTTCAAATTTGAAAACACTTTTTTTTGTTTTCTTTCTTGCTTTATTTAATTTATTTTGTTTCTACTTACAACAAAATACTTATTGTTGTTTTTTGTTTTGTTTTCTGCATTATTTATTTTCTTTTGTTTTTTGCTCTATTTTTTAAATCTTTTTGCTTCTAGTTTTAGGAAAATTATAAACTTTCTGTTAGTGCCATTACTAATTTTCAAATTTGAAAACACTTTTTTTTTGTTTTCTTTCTTGCTTTATTTAATTTATTTTGTTTCTACTTACAACAAAATACTTATTGTTGTTTTTTTGTTTTGTTTTCTGCATTATTTATTTTCTTTTGTTTTTGCTCTATTTTTAAATCTTTTTGCTTCTAGTTTTAGGAAAATTATAAACTTTCTGTTAGTGCCATTACTAATTTTCAAATTTGAAAACACTTTTTTTGTTTTCTTTCTTGCTTTATTTAATTTATTTTGTTTCTACTTACAACAAAATACTTATTGTTGCTATTTTTAATTATTACGAGGGCGAACCATAAGACATTTCAAATGAACTCTGAAAAAGTTGAAAGTTGGCATGGTATCATAAATTGACCCACACATAGCATGTGCATGTACAAAACGAAAAATGGTATCATACTCATCGGCCATAATATAATGGTATCATAAACGAACAATAGTTGCGGGAGAAAGTCTTCACTTTTTCTTCGCTTGTGTCATTTGCTTATTGCGCCGTAACCATGGATAATCTTCATCGCTTATCGTGATGTCAGTCAGCCTTGACTTTAAAGGAGGAATTTCATGAAACTTTTCATAATCTTGAGACATGTCCATCTTGTCCTCCACTCCCACGATGTCCCTTTTTCCGAAAGAACTATGTGGCGCTTTGGCTCATCGTATGATGTATTTGCTTCCTTATCTTTTCTCTTTCTCGGTCCATCGGACATGTCCTTCACATAGATAACCTGTGCCACATCATTGGCTAGGACGAACGGTTCGTCGCTGTACCCAAGATTTTTCAGATCCTTTGTTGTCATTCCGCATGTGGGTCTACTGCACTCCCGCCTCGACAGATTGACCCATTTGCACTTAAACAAAGGGACCTTAAAATCATGTCCGTAGTCAAGTTCCCATATGTCCACTATGTAACCATAATATGTGTCCTTTCCCTCTCGGTTGTTGCATCAAAGCGACACCGCTGTTTTGGTTGGTGCTCTTTTGATCTTGGTTAATCGTGTAAAATGTATTCCCATTTATCTCAGATCCTTTCCAAATCAATACGGTCAAAGATGGTCCCTGGATAACAAGTACAGCTCCTCACAAACAGTCTTGTCACCTCGACACGTGCTTCCAACCAATCTGCTGAAAGTCCTGATGTGTTCACATGTAATCCATCGTCGACCGCTCGGTGTTTGAAGCGCAGATCGTTCTTGTGTTCATCGACATACGGGTCACCAAGGTAGAGTTCAGAGAACTGTAGTGGGCTTGAGACCAAGAATATCCGTCCTCGCATATTATTGAATCCTTTCCAAGCGTGCCTTTTTTCCAGTCTCCCCTCATACCGCGATTTAGGGAGACCTATCTTCTTAAGGCCAGGAATGAAGTCAACACAAAACCCGATGACATCCTCTCGCTTGATGGCCCATGGAGATGCTTCCTTCGGCCTAGCGACATTGGACATATTTCTTTAGGACTCCATGAACCTCTCAAAGGGGTACATATTGTGTAGAAATACGGGCCCGTAATGACAATCTTGTCAACTAGATGAACAAGAACGCAAGGCCATGATATTGAAGAAGGATGGTGGGAACACCAGCTCAAACCGACAAGACATTGCACCACATCACTCCTTAGCCTTGGTATGGTTTCGGATCGATCACCTTCGAGATATTGCATTGAGGAATGCACATAGCTTCACAATGGCTAATCGGACGTTTTCGGTAGAAGCCCCTCAATGCAACCGGAAGTAGTTGCGTCATAATCACGTGGCGATCATGAGACTTTAGGTTCAAACTTTTTCTCGCCATATTTATTATTCCTTTTATATTCGACGAGAAGCCGTCGGGACCTTCATACTAAGCAGGCATTCAAAGAAGATTTCCTTCTCTTCTTTGGTAAGAGCATAGTGGCGGGACCTTCATACCGCTTTGGAGGCATGCCGCCTTTTTCGTGCAAACGTTGCAGGTCCTCTCGTGCCTCAATTGTATCTTTTGTCTTCCCATACACGCCCAAGAAGCCTAGCAGGTTCACGCAAAGGTTCTTCGCCACGTGCATCACGCCGATCAAGAGCGGACCTCTAGGTCTTTCCAGAGGGTAGGTCCCAAAATATAGATTTCTTCTTCCACATGGGTGCGTGTCCCTCGGCGTCACTCGGAACAGCTAGTCCGCGGGACCCTTTCCAAAGATTACGTGTAAATCATTGACCATAGCAAATACGTGATCACCGATGACGCATGGCGGGCTTCTTCCGGTGATCCGCCTTGCCTTTGAAATGCTTGCCTTTCTTTCGACATTGATGGTTGGTCGGAAGAAATCGACGATGGCCTGTACACATTCTTCCCGCAGCTTGCGGTATATACTATCGATGTCAAGTAAACAAAGTGCGTGCATGCGTGGTATCCCTTGTTTGTCCGTCTCCGAAGGTTACCGAGAGCGGGCCAATCGTTGATGGTCACGAACAGCAACGCCTTTAGGTTAAATTCTCCTGTTTGTGCTCATCCCACGACGTACACCGCTTCCATTCCACACCTGTAAAAGTTCTTCAACTAATGGCCTTTGGTACACATCAATGTCATTGCCGGGTTGCTTAGGGCCTTGGATGAGAACGGCATCATAATGAACTTCCGCTTCATGCACATCCAAGGAGGAAGGTTATACATACATAGAGTCACGGGCCAGTGCTGTGATTGCTGCTCGCTCCCGAAAGGATTAATGCCATCCGCGCTTAAAGCAAACCATACGTTCCTTGGCTCACTTGCAAACTCATCCCAAGATTTCTCTCGATTTTTCTCCATCTGCGACCCGTCACGGGTGCTCTCAACTTCCGTCTTTCTTACGGTCCTCACTGTGCCATCGCATCAACTTGGCATGCTCTCCGTTTCGAACAGATGTTTCAACCGTGGTATTATAGGAGCATACCACATCACCTTCGCAGAACCCTCTTCCGGGGCTCGCCGTCAACATCACTGAGGTCATCTCGTCCGATCTTATACCGTAATGCACCGTGATACGGGCATGCGTTCAGATCCTTGTACGCACCGCGTAGAGGATGCGATCATTAGGGCATGCATGTATCTTCGCACCTCCAATCCTAGAGGGCATACGACCTTCTTTGCTGCGTATGTCTTTGTCGGGCATTCGTTATCCTTGGAAGCTTCTTCTTCAATATTTTAAGTAGCTTCTCAAATCCTTTATCAGCACAAGATTCTCTCGCCTTCCATCGCAGCAATTCCAAAGACGGTACCTAGCTTTGTGTTGCCATCTTCGCAATTGGGGTACAACCCTTTTTGTGGTCCTCTAGCATGCGATCAAACTTCATCTTCTCTTTTGACTTTCGATTGCGCCCTTGCATCGACAATGACCCGGCGGAGATCATCATCATCGGGCACATCATCTGGTTCCTCTTGATCTTCAGCAGCTTCTCCCGCTGCAAAGATCATCGTGCACATCGTCTGGTTCCTCTTGATCTTCGGAGCATCACCGTATTCAGGGGCACATAGTTGTCATCGTACTCTTCTTCTTTGCCGCCTTCCATCATAACCCCTATTTCTCCGTGCCTCGCCCAAACATTATAGTGTGGCATGAAACCCTTGTAAAGCGGTGGGTGTGCAGGATTTTCCGGTCGAGTAAGACTTCAGATTCCCACATATAGGGCATGGACAACACATAAAACCATTCTCGCTTGTTTGCCTCAGCCACTTCGAGAAAATTATGCACGCCCTTAATGTACTTTGAGGTGTGTCTTGAACCGTACATCCATTGCGGTTCATCTGTGTGCATTATATATAATTAATGTGTCAAAATCATTAGAGAGATCATGAATAGATAATTAATTAAGTGACCAAATTAATAGAAGTTCATCATCACATTAAAACCAAAGTACATACATAGTTCTCATCTAACAACATAAAGCTCTGCAGAGCATCTAAATTAATTAAACCATACACTGAAACTATGTAAAACATTTCAATGCAAAAACAAATGCGATCATAATCGCAACCAATGTAACAACCGATCCAACGACATAATGATACCAAGCCTCGGTATGAATGGCATATTTTCTAATCTTTCTAATCTTCAAGCGCATTGCATCCATCTTGATCTTGTGATCATCGGCGACATCCGCAACATGCAACTCCAATATCATCTTCTCCTCCTCAATTTTTCTAATTTTTCCTTCAACAAATTGTTTTCTTCTTCAACTAAATTTAACCTCTCGACAATAGGGTCGGTTGGAATTTCGGTTCAACAACCTCCTAGATGAATAAAATCTATGTCACGTTGGTCGGCATAATTGTCATAAATAATAAATGAACCAATAGTTATGAAAAGATAATATATACCACATCCGAATCATAGATGGGGACGAGGGCCGACGGGGCGGATACCAAAACCATCGCACTATATAAGATGCAATAATAAAAATAAGAAAATTATACAAGTATATATCTATCTAAACATACAAATAAGAATATTTTTCCTTTGGAAAGAAGATAAGAACAAGAGGCTCACCACGGTGGTGCCGCCGATGAGATCGGTGCGGGTGATCGACGACGTTGAAGACGGGATGGGGCGTGACGGACCGCTAAACCTAGACAAATATGGAGGAAAATGGAGCTTGGCGGTCGAGCTTGGAGAGGAGAAACCTTAAGTAGTGTGGCTCGGGCATTCCATCGAACACCTTGTGTGCATATGAGGTGAGCTAGAGCACCACCAAGCCCTCTCCCCTCGGCCAGAAAAAGCAGCAAGTGTGCTCGCTCTTGCACGGGGTATATATAGGCACCACCATTGGTCCCGGTTGGTCGCATGAACCGACTAAGGGTTTTTGGTCCGGTTCGTGCCACGAACCGGGACGAATGGTTGTGGGCCAGAGCGGGGATCATTGGTCCGGTTCATCCCACCAACCGGGACCAAAGGTCCAGACGAACCGGGACCAATGGCCCACGTGGCCCGGCCGCCCTCGGCTCACGAACCGGGTCCGATGCCCCCATTGGTCCCGGTTCTGGATTGAACCGGGACTAATGGGCTGGACCGGCCTGGACCATTGCCCCCTTTTCTACTAGTGATATTATGTCATTTTAGAGCTAGTGAAGCATATTAAGTCATTTTGGAGGAAAAGATGCTAAGTATAGGTCATTTTAGAGCTATCCTAGGTTAAATATATCATTTTTAAACTAGCTAAGCATATTAAGTCATTTTGGAGGAAAAATGCTAAGTATAGGTCATTTTAGAGCTATCCTAGATTAAATATGTCATTTTGGAGCTAATTAAGCTTATTATGTCATTTTTGAGCTAGCTAAGCATATTGAGTCATTTTGGAGGAAAAAATGCTAAGTATATGATTATGTTGCTAGTATCCATATGGCAGAGAACCCGGCCGACATGACTAGTCATTGAACAAGCAATCAAGCTTGAATTATACTCAAGTCAGCAGATTTAGCTTGCTCAAGAACGGCAAGGCAATGACAATTGATTTATTACTTCTCACACAAGATGTAAGTAATAAATATGTGTCAAGAATGGAACAGATCACATGTTGCTTTGGTCATAGCATGTGTAAAACCCTACGAAATTCTAATAGTTTTGGGGAGTAATAGGAGAAACACAATATTTAAGACAAGTGCATGGGCATGCATGAGTGTATAAAATTGAAAACATGGATATCTCCCTAAAATCCAAAGATTGAGTTAGATTTGGATTATTATATACTTTCTAAGAATTGGTTTAGATGCTAAGGATACCAATTCCCACAAATATCTATTAAATTTCTCCATCCTAAATGTGTGAACCTAGTGGGATAATATAATATCTTAGCTTGCAGAGGATCCGATGCTACTATCGATTTAGCGAAAATAAAGATGATGAAGAGCAGCTTTCAAGTATTTAGTCTATAGACCATAGAACCCTCTCGATCGAGCTAATTAAGCTAAAGGAAATAAACCATAGATAAGAATACGTAAACAATTATGAAGATAATCGGGCGATATACTAAATAGCTTCATCAATAAGAGGCTCAGAGTGCAAGACAAATACAAAATTATCCTTTAACCAAGAATATTTTCTACTAGCACAAAGGACCAACTTAGACTAGAAAAATACAACCTGAACTTTGCATTATCTAATAACGATAATGGATCTTTTTTCCATTCAAAAATAAAAGGAGCGCTACTACCGAAGGTTCTAAAATTGTACTTGCAGATGTTCAGGATCCTAACCTTACTTTCGTATCCCTTGGAATGTATATAGTTCTAAAGAGAATCACTCATATGTCCAAGGTTTGGAAACCCGAAAGTATTCTTCGCTTATAACTATCCCCAAGATAACAAATGTCATCATTATATTTAGGAAGTTGACATGATGGCATTAAATAGAAGATACTCTACAAACAAATGAAGTCATGGGAATTTTACAACCCCGCACTTAATGTCCCGAGCTCTACATGAAAGAAGCAAGCGCAAAAGGCTATAAAATTCTGAAGTTGTAGAGCGAGGAGCTCTCAAACAGTTCACAGCTAGTATGTAGCTAAAAACTTGAAATGAACATCCCGCGTGTTTGTACTACTTCTAATTAGTTTTACTTTTCCGTTCGAAAATACTTGTCATCAAAATGGATAAAAAGGGTGTATCTAAAACTAAAATATGTCTAGATACATCCTCTTTATTCATTTTGATGACAAGTATTTCGGACGGAGGAGTATAAATCTACACTATCATCTAATCCAACTATCTAGTTGAACGCCTCATTTGGCAAAATAACTAACTCACGCCAAGGCAAGGCAATGCACACACCAATTCTCGGCAATGGCAACAGCGATTTGTGCGAGAAGTGTAACATTGTAATCAATCTGAGACCCTTATACCGGTCGTCCATCAAACAAAAATGCGACAAGTACTAGACAAGTGCAAGAGCACCTAGGCGGTCAGGCGCCACGCGCCATGGGCAGTCTTGGAGGTGGAGGCGGGCGGCTAAGGTCATCTCGATAACGGTGTAGTTGTCCGAGCCGAGTGGACAGCAGCGACGGCCGTTGAGCGGCGCCGCCATCGCAGCCCGCCCACGGCCAAAGACCAAGAAATTGTCTGAACGGCGGCACGGCCTCAATCTGTCTGCTCAACATCCCTCCCTAGAAGCTGCATCACACACAAAAAGGGTATATGCCGTGAGATCCGGATCTAGAACACAAGATAAAGCGCTCCCTACCAAGCAATGGCGAATGGGGCCGTGGATCCGATCCGGAGCGACGAAGCGTGTCGAGGCAACAAGAAGAAGCCAACAACTAATACTAATACTACCGGTGTGAATTATCAAACATGACAATAAGGAAGTTGCACACTATGATGGCTTCTCTTGTTATAAAACCAACTTAAAAGATTTTGCCCGTATCAAGTACAGAATGGAAGGGACAACTTAAAAGATCACACGGTTAGATACACATGAGGGTTCACCTATGAGCGTGCCCGCACAAATTCATCCAGCCGATCCCACACCTCCAGAGCAGCCAGTCTGTCTTGATGCCTTTTATTCTTGCTTATCTGCACCATAGGTTAATAACACAATTAATAAAGCAGCTGTAAGTGGGAGCAAAATAGAATTAGGGAAGCTATGGTTGGAGGAACACAGTAAAAGATCACGGTTCGTCGAATTAGCCGAGTCGTACCGGTTCCTCTCAGCCCACAAATTAGTGTATTCATGCAATGTAAACTTTCAAATAAGTCCATACAATTTCTATCCTCAAAATACTATTAATCTTGGTACCACACAAATCACACAGTGAAAAGTGTGCAAGTGTCTCTCAGCCAGCCTACAAACGAATGTACCCTTATAAACCATCACAAATAACCTTAATGAAATTAAAACAATTAATTTGCGAAATAGCGTAAGTCATGATCCGTAGAAAGGACGAACTAAATTCATTGTAGTGTTCTTCCATGTGAACCTAATAAAGGTGAAATGTATAGGGCTTGGACGCTTTATCTACAAGAACCATGGCTCGACAAGAACTTACCCTAGCAAGGAAGGGATGATGTGCGCTAGGGCTAGTTCATTCGTTGGCTCCAACCTACAAGTTTCGAGTAAAAACAGCACAGTAAAAGGCTATTTCAAACAGACAAAGTTGGGGCATGAGGTTCAGCGTGACTGGGGCTCAGAACTCACTCAGACGGCGACTTCGGGTTGGCGATTCCATGGATGCTTCAAAGAGCCGCAGAACGCGAGCCAACAGCTGGAGCCTCCTCTCCCGCCATGCACATCCCTTTGGTCAAGACAGCCTCGATCGCTGGTCATGCATGGCGCCCGCCTCCCGCCGCCTTGGCCTGTTGGCGTCGCGCCAAGCAGAAAGGAAGCGAACAACCGTGGAGTCATGGCGCCGCCTCCGCCGCTTGACCCCGCTGGCGCTGTGGGCATGGGCCCGCCTCCCGCCGCCTTAGGCCCCTTGTCGTCGCGCCAATGCAATGGGCGCGAAGCGAGCGAACAGCCGTGAGCTGCGGCGCCGCCTCCCGCCGCCTTTGGGCCCTTGCCGTCGCCGCGCCTCCGGCCGCCGCCGCTAGGGTTCTTTGTGCGTGAGTCGGGTGGAGAATGGATAAGATGTGTGTGCGCTTAGCTGAGGATGTGTCATTTTTTTATTTTTTTGAGGGAAGTGGTGTGTCAATTGAATACGTATGGATGTGGGACCCTAGGGTTGCCATGTCATCAATCCATGACACAAACATTTCAACCAATGAGAACAAAAATAACCCCACCTTTTTTTATCTAGAAAAATAACCCATCTCTTTGCCATCCGCCACAGATGGTAAAGAATCTTTGCCGCTGGCGCGATGGCAAAGAGGTGGGCTGGTACGCCGTTACCCACTTGACGGCCACAGATTTGTTAACCTCTTTGCCATCTGGCGGCGGATGGCAAGATTTTTGCCATCCACTAGCGGATGGCAAAGAATTGGTGATGGCAACCATGTTCTTTGCCGTCGTCGGTTCTTTGCCATCTGCTTTTTATAAGCAGATGGCAAAGACGTTTTTGCCATCGCTGGCAGATGGCAAAGAGCTGGCTGATGGCAAATTCCCTGTTTCCAGTAGTGTTGGATTAGGACTTGGGGGGAAGGAAGAGAGGGGGGAAAGGAAAGGGGGGGGGGGGCGCCGCCCCCCCTCCTTGTCCAATTCGGACTTGGGGGGGGGGGAGGGACGTGCGGCAGCCCCTAGGACTCCTCTCCTCTTCCTCCACTAGGCCCAATAAGGCCCATTAGGTTACCGAGGGGTTCCGGTAACCTCCCGGTACTCCGGTAAAATGCCGATTTCACCCGGAACACTTCTGATGTCCAAACATAGGCTTCCAATATATTAATCTTTATGTCTCGACCATTTCGAGACTCCTCGTCATGTCCGTGATCATATCTGGGACTCCGAACAATCTTCGGTACATCAAAACTTATAAACTCATAATAAAACTGTCATCGTAATGTTAAGCGTGCGGACCCTACGGGTTCGAGAACTATGTAGACATGACCTAGAACTATTCTCATTAATAACCAATAGCGGAACACGGATGGTCATATTGGCTCCTACATATTCTACGAAGATCTTTATCGGTCAAATCGCATAACAACATACGTTGTTCCCTTTGTCATCGGTATGTTACTTGTCCGAGATTCGATCGCGGTATCCAATACCTAGTTCAATCTCAGCATCGCAAGTCTCTTTACTCGTTACGTAATGCTTCATTCCGTAACTAACTCATTAGCTACATTGCTTGCAAGGCTTATAGTGATGTGCATTACCGAGAGGGCCCAGAGATACCTCTCCAACAATCGGAGTGACAAAACCTAATCTCGAAATACGCCAACCCAACATGTACCTTTGGAGACACCTGTAGAGCTCCTTTATAATCACCCAGTTACGTTGTGATGTTTGGTAGCACACAAAGTGTTCCTCCGGTAAATGGGAGTTGCATAATCTCATAGTTACAGGAACATGTATAAGTCATGAAGAAAGCAATAGCAACATACTAAACGATCAAGTGATAGGCTAACGGAATGGGTCATGTCAATCACATCATTCTCCTAATGATGTGATCCCGTTAATCAAATGACAACACATGTATATGGTTAGGAAACATAACCATCTTTGATTAATGAGCTAGTCAAGTAGAGGCATACTAGTGACGTTATGTTGGTCTATGTATTTGCACATGTATTATGTTTCCGGTTAATACAATTCTAGCATGAATAATAAACATTTATCATGATATGAGGAAATAAATAATAACTTTATTATTGCCTCTAGGGAATATTTCCTTCATGATCTTCACGTGCCCCTTTAGTCGGGCCTGCTGGAGCAAGTTGCAAATCACATGGCCCATGTTCAGCTCGCGATTGGAGATCATTGGTGAGGTTAAGGCAGCCTGGCCCAACCAACTCTTTGTGGAAATTTTTATTACCCTTGCCTGGAGTCTTTGGAAGGAAAGAAACAACAATCACTTCAGGGGGGTGGCCCCTTCCATTCGATCTTGGCTAGATAGATTCAAAAAAGACTTTGGGCTTCTCCAACATAGGGTCAACGAGGCACATATTGTCTCTGTGCTTGACTTTAGTAACTCTCTCTTGTAACTTCTTCTCCATTTTTAGCCTTGGGCACCCCTTGTAGGTGACTGATACGTCTCCAACGTATCTATAATTTTTGAATGTTCCATGCTATTATACTACCCGTTTTGGATGTTTATGGGCTTTACTTTACACTTTTATATCATTTTTGGGACTAACCTACTAACCGAAGGCCCAACCCGTATTGCTGTTTTTTTTGCCTATTTCAGTATTTCGAAGAAAAGGAATATCAAACGGAGTCCAAACGGAATGAAACCTTCGGTGGGGGGGATCTTTTTGGAACAAACGTGATCCAGAGGTCTTGGAGTGCAAGTGAAGAAGCAATCGAGGAGGCCACGAGGAGGGCGCGCCCCTCGGGCGCGCCTCTATCTCGTGGGCCTCAAGGCCCAATCGACCTACTTCTTCCTCCTATATATACCCACGTTCGAGAACATCGAAGTTTACCACGAAAAACTATTTCCACCACCGTAACCTTCTGTATCCACGAGATCCCACCTTCGAGCCTTCGCCGGCGCTTCGTCGGAGGGGGAATCGATCATGGAGGGCCTCTACATCATCTCCAAGGCCTCTCCGATCAGTTGTGAGTAGTTTACTACAGACCTTTGGGTCCATACTTATTAGCTAGATGACTTCTTCTCTCTCTTTGGATCTCAATACCATGTTCTATTCGATGAAACTCTTTTTGCGGTGTGTTTGTCGAGATCCGATGAATTATGGGTTTATGATCAAGTTCATCTATGAGAAATATTTGAATCTCCTCTGAATTCTTTTATGTGTGATTAAGTTATCTTTGCAAGTCTTTTCGAATTATCAGTTTGGTTTGGCCTACTAGATTGATCTTTCTTGCAATGGGAGAAGTGCTTAGCTTTGGGTTCAATCTTGCGGTGTCCTTTCCCAGTGACAGCAGGGGCAGCAAGGCACGCATTGTATTGTTGCCATCGAGGATAAAAAGATGGGGTTTATATCATATTGCATGAGTTTATCCCTCTACATCCTGTCATCTTTCTTAATGTGTTACTCTGTTCTTTATGAACTTAATACTCTAGATGCATCTTTGGATAGCGATCGATGTGTGGAGTAATAGTAGTAGATGCAGGCAGGAGTCGGTCTAGTTGTCACGGACGTGATGCCTATATACATGATCATGCCTAGATAATCTCATAATTATTCGCTTTTCTATCAATTGCTTGACAGTAATTTGTTCACCCATCGTAATACTTATGCTATCTTAAGAGAAGCCACTAGTGAAACCTATGGCCCCCAGGTCTATCTTTTATCATATAAGCTTTCAATATACTTTTATTTGCATCTTTACTTTTCTAATCTATATCATAAAAATACCAAAAATATTTATCTTATCATATTGTCTCTATCAGATCTCACTTTCGCAAGTGTCCTTGAAGGGATTGACAACCCCTTTATTGCATTGGTTGCGAGTTCTTGTTTGTTCGTGTAGGTGCGTGGGACTTTTGAGGAGCCTCCTACTGGATTGATATCTTGGTTCTAAAAAACTGAGGGAAATACTTACGCTACTATTGCTGCAGCACCCTTTCCTCTCCTACTGTCTATTTTGTCAAAAAAAACTTGCTGGCGTATATGCCCAACGCCACCAATATGGCGCCAGTGAAAACATTTAGTGGCGGCGTTGGCAGACACGCCAACAATATTTTAGCACTGATGGTATGCCACCTGGCTAACCCAACAATAGCTATGGCGTTTATTGTGCACCAATGCCATCAATTTGTATTTTTTGGTAATAAAAGATATACCCAGCTATTAGTATATGTGCAACCATTTAAACTTCTAATGGTACTTCAAATCCACAAACAATAGTGATCAACTAGCTAGCTAGCTACAAGCAAAAGTGATCCGCTAGCTAGCTACAAGCAAAAGTGATCCCCTAGCTAACTACCTACATATATGCACACATTACATGTATCGATGAAGAATGACCTTCATCTCTTGCAACTTGTTCATGTTGCTCTATCCCTCCTTTCCATAATGGACTTTGAGGGTCTTCAGTTCCACCCTCCCAGCCTTCAGGAGTCGTATCTCCTTCTTTAGAGAATCTATCTCGGTGACCAGTTTGTCCTTCTAGTCGATGAGCTTCAATTTCTTATCGCAGAAATCAGAGTTCTTGTCGATGATCTCATCCCTCTCATTCTTCAGGGAGTTATTCAACTCCTTAAGGACCTTCACTGTACTCTCCTTTAACACGACAAGCTCATGGCTGAGCATATCCACGTCACATACCGGGAGCTGTTGCTGGACCGGTTCCGGAGATGGGTCTCGTACATACGCCAGGCAAGTCAAATATTTGAAATCATCAATAATGGATGGTTAGATGATATATGTATATATGCATGTGTTTGCAATGCTCATGGATGTTTTTGTAATCTTACTTGGTTGGTGCTCGTTTCACCTTTGTCAACTTCTTCACAGGCCGCGAAGTTGGACGAGGACAACGGGTAGTGGATGTTCCAGTTACTCATGGCTGCAACTTCAAAATAATAACAAGTATAGGTTATACAAAAATATAGATAGCATCACAATGGCCTTGCAAACTAGATAGCATCTCAATGTCGAGGGTTGACCTATAGCAAACTAGATAGCATGTGGGCCTTAGTGCTAATAAAAAGCTGGTGACCTAGAACAGCAATTGCCACTGCCTAATTTTTCTAATCTATCAAGTAAAATTTTACAATTAAGCATGCCTATTGAAAGGAGTACTTGATGATAGGTAGATCATATATATGCTTACGTTGATTCATAAGACAACCAACATATAGATAATAAACAGAGAAAGGAAAGAGCAAGATGCATGGTGTATTCTGTCCAAGTTCAACTACTTTTTGTGGCTGTTGAAGCATTCTCACATGTTATGGGTCACTTTTAACTTCCAATGCTACAAACAATATTATTGGTCAAACTTCCAATGCTACAAACAATATTATTGGTCACTTTTAACTTCCAATGTTACAAACAATATTATTTGTCACTTTTAACTTCCAATGTTACAAAAATTTGCAACATGAGGACTTTCCCTGATTTCTTCAGTGACATTTCTAAAGAAACTACCAAGCAAAATTCCCATTCTACACATAACATATTAAACACTAAGTTCAGTTGTGCACTATCCATTTCTACTAAATATATCATTTGTACAAATAAATCAAATTCTACTAAATATCACGATACTAGTATAAAATACTAGCACTATCCATTCATCTACCCATCTATGAAAGAGATATCATATCCATTCATATATGAACCAATTATCTACTCCATCTTTCAAAAGAAATTTTCTGGCTCAGATCTATCAAAGGGAGACGCTTTGGGAGGGGAAGAAAATTTGCGAGGGGAAGAGGGGAGATTTCACCTCCTTGCTGGAGTTGGCGGCGGTCGCGCAGTTCCGGCGGCGAAGAGCGGCGTCGTCGGGCAGCGGCGGTCGAGGAGGGGAGAAAATTAGTGAATTGGGCTTGCACTGGTTTTTACTGGACAGGGTAGTTTTTTTGCTATTGTAGGCCTAATGAGCCACGCCATAGAAAACGAAAGCACACGGGAAAAAAACTCAGAAAATGTCTATGTCATACGAGAAACATTCTACGCCAGCGTTATGTTCGTATCAGTGTCGTACCAAATTGTCCGACGCCACCACTATTTGTAAAAAGTAGTGCTGGCGTTGCTAGGAGTCGGCGCGCCACTAACAAAAGTTGTGGCTAGCACTTTTTCCACTAGTGACATGGCCAATGTTTCTAACAAGACAATATACAAGTTGTGAGGTACCATTTTGCTCCCGGATGCATATGCACTTGGATGAGCATTAAAAATGCAAAAGGTAGAAAAAGAAATAAAATGATCCGAATATTTTTCTTGTCAAATATTGTTGAATGTTTCGCATGCATGAAAGGTTTCGTGAAGAAAACAAAACATAATTCTCAGAAAAAAGTCGATGCTCTAAAAACACTGTTTTTGAAAGCATCTTAGGTTTTTATTTTTTGCCCAGACATGCACGAACGTCACTCCATTAGAAAAAAGATCAAGCAGGTATAAAACTAAGAGCATCCCCAACAAATCCTACAAAAAAACTCTCCATAAAAGTGGTGGGGTATTCATATAATTAAGAGGATGTTTTCGGGTGAGGTATTTTCTCAGTTCCCATAAAAGCTTCCCATAAAAGAGGTTTTTGACGGTGACGTGACGGCGGCTGACAACGGACGACGTTGGTCGGCTACGGCGGGCGGGCAGCAGCGTGACGCTGTCGGTGTACTAAAGTAGGGGAACCTTAGTACCCCGAACTTGTGCACGGGCAGTTGCAGCACCCCGCGGCAAGGCTCGCCGGGCGCCCGCCAAGACCCTCCGTCATCTCCACTTACTGCCATTCAAGAACAAAGTATCGACCAACTAGACGAAAGCCCCGGCAAGAGGAGTTTGCCGGGAAGAACGAGGCCCCGGCAAGAGGAGCTTGCCGGGAAGGCCAACCAAGGCGCGTCCAGAAGACTTGCCGCGACGCCCAAGGCTCCCGGCAAGGCCTCGCGACCGCAAGCTTGCCGGGCGCAACAAGAGAAGGGCATGACAAAGGCGCTTGTCAGCGGCAAGGCTGCCACCGCACACGAGCTCCAGCGCCCAACGACGTGTCACCCGGGGCCATCCCAGAGCACGTGGCGAGTATTTGTGCAGCCATGCGGTGCGAGGTGGCAAGAGGAGGCGACAAGGAGGCCATCGTGGCGAACGGTGGCGCATCTAACGATCGCTTCCTTGCTTTGTTAGCGACCGGACGGCATTAAATGCCTTTGTCCCCGCCGTCGAGTTAGGTAGGGACACCGCTGAACACTTGTTGTACCAACCTGCGTTTTTACTCTTTTACCCCTCTTCCTACCTCGCCACTGTTGGTGCCCCCTTGAGACTATAAAAGGAGGCCCATGCGACGAGAAGGGGTTCGGTCCATTCGACACATCCAGCACCACTACACGCGCGCCTCGGCGCAGAACAAATACAACGCAAAGCAGCAGAGGAGTTTTATCTCTCCGAGAGCTCGGCTGGGTAAATCCCGCGTGTGTGACCTCGATCCGCTCTTGCGCTGCCCTCGCCCCGCCGAACAGAAGGGGCCCCTGCCCTATAGGTGCTCGTGCCCGAAACTCACGACATCTTTGGCGCGCCGGTAGGGGCGCCGAGGTCGT
The DNA here is from genome assembly GCA_021437245.1 of Aegilops speltoides. NCBI lineage: Eukaryota > Viridiplantae > Streptophyta > Magnoliopsida > Poales > Poaceae > Aegilops > Aegilops speltoides. The sequence continues at coordinate 46,339,346 of CM038142.1, forward strand.
CGGCGACCGATCCGGTCTCGCGCTACATCGACATCTTCGTCAACATGCCACCAAGAAGAAGGCGGAGGTAGCCGCTTCGTCTGCGATCGTCCTATCGCCACCGAGCAAGCGGCGGTGGGGCGGACGCCGGCGAGGAGCGGCGCCGTGGCGGCACTCACGTCGTCACCAGGTCCAAGGACAAGGCCCCGCAAGCTTCAGCGTCTGGATATCCACCGCGCCCCTCTCAGGAGGTGCAAGATCAACAACGCCACGGTGCCCCTAGCACCGTGCTCGCGTTGGAACCAGGCCAAGCTGGTGGGTCGCGGGGCGTTCAAGACCAGCGAGCACGCCAGCATGCTGGCGCGAGTGAAGTACGGCCGCCCGGACGGGGTGTCGCTCCTTCCAACCCAGTTGGGAGTCCGAGCACATCCCGTTCCTCGCGCCGCTCGTCGCCACCGCCACCCAAGACTGCCGAGGAAGTGCTGGCCCGAGCCCAGCTGCTCCTAGACTACCCTCCGGCGCCACACAAGATTGACGACTGGAGGATGACTATTTATAGCCTCATCGGCTTCGCCAATGGCGACAAGCCCCGGCAACCGAGTGCATCGAAGCCCCGGAAAGGCGCCCGGGCGCAAGCCGACGCCGACAAGACCACTGGGGGTGCCACTACCATGCACTCCCCGCCCCGAAGGCCGAGATCGCCCACTTGCCGGGCCAACCCCGATGCCGACTCCACTACGTCGTCGGACCCACGAACTCACCGTGACCAACACCAAGTTCTCCAAGAACGACGGCACGAATACGCTCGTACTCGTATCGAGCGCAGAAGAGAAGCGCGACGTCAATCTGACCAGCACGCTGGGCCCACTGTCGACATGCACGCGCCGGGGGAACCAGGCGACTTGCCGTCTGACGCGAGTTGCCTGCGTTCACCCGTGAGCTGCGGCAAGTCCAGTGGCCCCGCACCAAGAACTTCAAGCCAGACGTGCCCGAAAAGTACGATGGCAGGATACATCCGTCGGAGTTCCTTAGCGTCTACACCATCGCGGTGCAGGCTGCCGGGGGGCGAGACGAGAAGATCCTTGCCAACTACTTCCCGCTGGTGCTCAAGCCCAACGTCAGATCTTGGCTCATGCACTTGCCGGACAGCTCCATCTCTTCGTGGGCGGACCTGTGTCACCAATTTGTCGGCGCCTTCACAGGCGGCCACAAACCACATGGCCAGGAGAGTGATTTGCATCTGCTCGTCCAGAAGGAGGGAGAACCTCTGCGCAAGTACATACAGAGATTCAGCCAGGTGCAGCGCAACATCCCGGACGTCCACCCCGCGGTTATTATCGCGTTCCATCGTAACGTCGCAACCGCCGGATGAGGGAGGAGATGGCGATGTGCAAGATTAAGGATGTCAGCGAGCTATATGCTCTGGCCGACAAGTGTGCACGGGCTGAGGAGGGGAGGAAAATCCCCGGAGAGACTGCAGGAGCAGAAGGATCTGACAGTGAGGAGGACACCGCCCCGGCAAGGAAGAACCGGAGGTGGAACAATAGAAAGAGAAAGGCTAAGGATGTGCTAGTTGTCGAGCAGTCCGACAACGAAGGCGGCTCTGGTAAGGCCAAGGCCAGCGACTCCGACGGGGCTGTGGTGGCCGCCGACAAGCAGGACGGCTCCGACAAGCAATATTGCAAGATCCATCGCACCAAGGGCCATGACCTCCAAGCGTGCAAGAAAGTTGAGCAAATGGCGGAGCTGCAAAAAGCCGAATATGAGCGCCGCGACAAGGAAAAAGCCCAGAAAGGTGGCGGAGGATCCGGCAAGAAGCTTCCCGCCCAGGGAGGGCGCCGCGGCAAGCCCAAGCAGCGGCAAGGAGATAGACCTCCCCGGGGCCGTGACAAGGATGAAGAAGAAGATGAGGATGATGAGATGGAGGAAGATGAGACTGATGACCAAGAGTTTCAGAAGGCAACGGAGGTTTTGTGCGTTGACGGCGGTGCTTCTCTGCACACCTCACACCGTCAACTCAAGCGATTGGGTGCGGCGGTGAGCGCTTGCGGAACCATCGGTCGGCGCCGCAAGCCCCGAAGTGGTCCAAAGACGCCCATCGTCTTTGACGTTGAGGATCACCCCGATCGCATCATCTGCGGTCGGTGCTTGCCGATGTTGGTTTCACCAACCATCCGCAACCTCAAGGTCACAAAGATGTTGGTTGACGGCGGGGCCGGCCTAAACCTCATCTCCTCCGCAGTGCTCAAGAAGTTCCAGATCCCCGACAGCGAGCTTGAAGAAACTGGTACCTTCCAGGGGATAAATCCGGGAAGGAGCAAGCCGAAGGGAAAGATCACACTGCCAGTGACCTTTGGCAGCGACCTGAATTTTAGGACAGAGAGAGTCACGTTCGACGTTGCTGATTTCCCATTGCCCTACAATGGGATACTCGGCCGTCCAGCGCTTGCCAAGTTCATGGCAGCCTCGCACTATGCTTACAACGTGCTCAAGATGCCTGGTCCGATAAGTGTCATTTCTGTCCAAGGCGACAAGAAGGATGCACTTATCCGCACCGACAAGATCTACCGGGAAGCAGCAGCTGCAGAAGAGCACAAGCCACTTGCCGCTGAAGCTCCCCGGGGGAAGAAGAAACCCAAGTCCGGCAAGAGTAGCTCTGGTGCTCACTCCGGCAAGCGCACCTCCCCGGAGTGCTGCGCTACCATCGAGGACGCACCATCGAGCTCCGCCGGCAAGTGCAAGAAGGCGAAGGTAGCTTCACCAAAGGCCAAGTCCGGCAAGCGTAGCTCTGATGCCCACTCCGGCGAGCGCACCTCTTCGGAGCGCTGCGCTGCCATCGAGGACGCACCATCGAGCTCCGCCGGCGAGTAGAGCAAAGAAGAGCAGCCGGTTTCAAACTTTTGAGTCGTTTTCCTTGAGAGGCCGTACCTTGTATGAAAAAACTTGAACGCGAAGGGGTTGAATCGTAGCTAAGTTGCGCCCTTGATTTGTTTTCGAGTCCGCTCAACAATGAAAGCGCGCGACAGCTAGCTCGACGAGGTTTTCCTGCCGGAGGCAACACCGCCAGCGGGCTGCTGATGTTCCGCACTCAGCAAGTGTGTCTGCTCCGGCGGGTTCCCTAAAAAGCGTGAAGGTGGAAACATACAAGGGAGGGAGTCAAGGGAGAAGTGCGGCCTTGCCGGAGCGCAAACGGCAGAAAAAGCTAAGTTGCTACAGAGCACTGTCAGTTTTTAATTTTTTATGTTATGATCCTTGAACGCCCGTGCCTTGTATGAAGAACCTGTGCGCGGGGAAACCAGCTCGCGGCTACGTTGCGCCCTTGACTTTGTCTCGAGTCCGCTCAACAGTGAAAGTGCGATGCAACTAGCCCGACAAGGTTTCTTGCCGGAGACAACACCGCCAGCGGGCTGCTGACGTTCCGCACTCAGCAAGCGTGTTAGTGCCGGCGAGTTTTCCTAAAAGCGACGGGTAAAAACATACGAGGGATATGGCGGGGTAAAGGATATAACATAGCGAGCCTTGCCGTGGGACGTCCTTTGTATGGGAAACCTGTGCGCGGAGGAGCCGGCTCGTGGCTAAGCTGCACCCTTGATTTGTTTCCGAGTCCGCTCAACAATGAAAGTGCGCGGCAGCTAGCCCGACGAGGTTTCTTGTCGGAGGCAACACCGCCAAACAGCTGCTGATGTTCGCACTCGGCAGCGTGTATGCACCGCAAGTCCCTAAAAGCGTAGGGTATAAATATACAAAGGATGTAACATAGCGAGCGAGCCTGAATGAAGTTACATTACAAAAATAACTTATTCCGGCGCCGTCTAAGTTGTTCTCATGACTGAAATAGCAGCAACAAGGAAAGAAGAGAAGGGCGCACTGGCACCTGGGCCCCGGCAAACCAGCATTGCTGGGGGCTGCGAGTACCAAGATTCCTTTGCGGTAAGCCAGGGTCCCCGGGGGCTGCGACGCGTGGCAAGTACCAAGATTCACCTCCGACAAGCGAGTTGCGGGGCTGTGATATCGATATAGTTTTTCATCCTCATCATGCATCCTCTTATGGATCGGGAATGTGAGGCGCGTCATGAACGAGTTTGCCTTGTATGGAAAACACATGCGCAGAGGAGTCGACTTCGCGGTTAAGTTGCGCCCTTGATTTGTTTTCGAGTCCGCTCAACAATACAAGTCTTGGCAGAATCGAATTCGACAAGATTTCTTGCGGCGACAAAGACCGCCAATGGCTCTTGATGTTCGCACTCAGCAAGTGTGCTTGCGCAAGCAAGTTCCTCGAAACGAGGGGTGAAACATACAAGGCACAGAATCAAGTAAAGGATATAACCCGCAAGCATTCCCTTTTTTCATTAAAAACATCCCATTCCGAAGACAAGTCCGTAGAGGATGAAAAACATGAAAGAGAGGATTACAAGTTTTAAATGCAGCTAAGGCCGAAGGCTTACAAATTGAAAAGATAAGATGCCCGTAATCCCTCTCTTGCTTCTCTCTTGGGAGGTAGGTCAGGAGGCCCGGCAAGAGAAGTTTGCGGGGAGGCGAAAGGGGCGCCTAGGTGAGCTACGGTGCCGAAGACACCAAGAGAACATCCCTGGCGGGCGAGGCTTGGCGGAGACGGAGGCGCGGAAGCGAGCTCAAGACGGGCGGCGGGACGTTAGCATCTTTGTCGAGGCGCCACGCCCTCGTACTCGACTTAACAGCCTTGCCGCCACCCTCTTCCTCTTCCGCAGCCTCCCTCACGCCGGCCGCCCAAGGAGACGACCGGGGAGTTGAAGGCGGCGACCGGATGATGGGGTCGCCGGTGGCCTTGGAGGCGACGGCCGACCTAGTCGGGCCCTTGCCGTCCTCGTCGTCGCTGTCGCTCTCCTCCTCGTCACTCTCGCTCGAGGGGAGTTCGCTATCGGAGGAGCTGTCCACGCAGCATCTCGCTTGGTGCGGAGTCCCGAAGACCTTGACGGCGAGAAGGTCGCCCTCCATTAAATTAAAATGGAGGTGAACCCCGCCGTCAAGCTGTGGATCTTGGCGAACGTCTTCCACCCTCGATCAAAGTACATTACGCGGGACCGGGATACGACACTAACTCGCGTGCGCCGATCCCAGCCCCTCATGCGCAACTCCAGCATCTCGGGCGGGTCCGGCTCCATCGCGCTCGCAAACGGAGCCGGAAGACGGAGGCGACGACGAGGTGCCCGGCGCAGCTTGACGAAGAACTCCCAAGGATCGTCCCCGATGTGGACCGCCTCGAGGGGAGGAGCTGCCGGCGGAGGCGAGGGTGGCGCACCGCCTCGGCCGCCTCTTCCCCGAGCGCTCCGACCACGTCCTCGTCCTCGTCCACGACCTCTCCCCCTCCCCCTTCCCCTCGTGGCTGGCTCCGCCACCACAGGCGCGGGGTAGGGAGAGGCACGCTGCCTGGTGGCGACCCTCGCCGCCATCGATAAAGGACCAGGGTTCCCTCCCTCCATGACGGATGAGAGGAAGAGTAGCAGAAATTGAAGAAAGGAGAAGATGAGGAAGTGCGGGATTTTTGCGCTCCCCTTCCGCCCCTTTTTAAGGAGCGAGGCGGGGGCTCGGCCGCCCCGCTCGGCCAATCAGGGCACGGGGAGAGCAGAGGAACGGGGCCGACCCACCAGCTCCGCCCGTGACGGCTCGGTTTCCCACCTTCACCGCCCACGACCCCACACGCATGGGAGCCGCGTGGCGGGGAGGCGAAGCCGGGGCGATAGATGAAGTGACTTCACCCTGCCCGTGATCACGGGGGTGGGCGCCTCGAAAATCGTGCACACAACCCACGTCCTCTCCCACGACGCCGCAATCGACGCGTGCCGTTGCGGGGGACGCGGTGGAAGCGGAGTAGGTTTTGTGCGGACCCAGGCCACGCGTGCCGTGCCTTTGTTTTGGGCCCGCCCAACAAGCGCTTCGGCACAGCGATGGCCCAGCCGGGGCTCTGCCGGTGTACTAAAGTAGGGGTACCTTAGTACCCCGAACTTGTGCACGGGCAGTTGCAGCACCCCGCGGCAAGGCTCGCCGGGCGCCCGCCAAGACCCTCCGTCATCTCCACTTACTGCCATTCAAGAACAAAGTATCGACCAACTAGACGAAAGCCCCGGGAAGAGGAGTTTGCCAGGAAGAACGAGGCCCCGGCAAGAGGAGCTTGCCGGGAAGGCCAACCAAGGCGCGTCCAGAAGACTTGCCGCGACGCCCCGCGCGTCCCGGCAAGGCCCTGCGACCGGCAAGCTTGCCGACGCAACAAGAGAAGGGCCGCGGCAAGGCGCTTGCCGCGGCAAGGCTGCCACCCTGCACACGAGCTCCAGCGCACCCAACGACGTGTCACCCGGGGCCATCCCAGAGCACGTGGCGGTATTTGTGCAGCCATGCGGTGCGAGGTGGCAAGAGGAGCGACAAGGAGGCCATCGTGGCGAGCGGTGGCGCATCTAACGGTCGTTTCCTTGCCTTTGTTAGCGACCGGACGGGCATTAAATGCCTTTGTCCCTGCCGTCGAGTTAGGTAGGGGACACTTTGAAATTCTTGTTGTACCAACCTGCGTTTTTACTTTTTTACCCCCTCTTCCTACGCTGCCACCTGTTGGTGCCCCCTTCAGACTATAAAAGGGAGGCCCATGCGCACGTAGAAGGGGTTCGGTCCATTCGACACATCCAGCACCACTACACGCTCGCGCTCTCGAGCAGGAACAAATACAACGCAAAGCAGCAGTAGGAGTTTTATCTCTCCGGAGAGCTCCGAAGCTGGGTAAAATCCCCCGCGTGTGTGACCTCGATCCGCTCTTCGCGCGGCCCTCGCCCCCCCCTGCCGAACCAGAAGGGGCCCCCTGTGCCCCATAGGTGCTCGTGCCCAGAAACCCACGACAGACGCGGCGGTTGGCCGCGACGGCGTGACGTACTTTGGTGGCGGTTTTGTGACAATTAGTTGATGTGGCACTTTTACGAAAATGGTAATTTTCCCGTAGATGGAGGGAAATTTTTGGCGATTATACGGGATTTCATAATTTTTTTTCCGCGCTTACGGGATCTCTTGGAGAATTTTTTTTGTTCAACTTTCCCTAAACGGCAGTTATTTTACGGATACGGGAACGGCTGGAGAGCTGTCTTTGGTCCAACTTCCACTAAGCAGTACAGACACAGAAAATGATTGGAGCTCTAAGCAACGTTTGACGAGAAGAAAGAAAAAAAAACTCAATCCCCTAAAACAGCTGCTATTTTACCGATACTCGAACGGTTGGAGATGCTCTAAGCGATGCTGGAGAAAAAGAAAAAAATGTTTTATTTTCCTTAGTACTGTTGGGCACGGATCCAACTTGTCGTGCAAGTTTGCACACGCGAGGTAACACGAGTGAAGTGGATAAATGCGGCGACCCAGTCTGTGGTTGTTTGGATATCCAGGATTAGATGTGAGATTTAGCAAAACGAGTTTTAGGAGGATTTTTAGGAAAACCAATTTTAGTTAGTTTTTCTGTTAAGATAAGTATATACAATTTCTTGTTTGGGTAGAGAAAAAGAAGAAGAATAACACAATTAGTCAGTTACCTCGCGCTCCTCCCACCCGAGGCCATGAAGCTTCGCTCGTCGCCTCCCTGCATACTTCTGTATGCTATATATGACGCGGACGCAACGCACATGCTTTTCTGCCAAACGCGACTTGTCATATGTATACACGAGCACAAACAATGGCTTCGATGTAGACAAGATGTACACATAGCAGTATAGCAACGCAGCTGCACCGCTTGGTGTGGAGCGGAACGATGGCAGAGGCGCAGCCAGACGCAGCCAAGCTGGGCATGGATACGTTGAGAACGGGCGTGACGAGATAACCAGCGCCGCAGCCCGCAGCGACCAAGACGGGCATGGCGAGCTAAGTAGTAGACGAGCCGGTCGACGCACGGCCGGCCATGGCAGCGTGGTCTCTTGCCATTATACCGTAGTCTATTGCCGTCAGGTACTAACCTTCAGCCTCGCATCGTCGATGCCGCGGAGCTCGACGTCGTCGTCGGGCGCCGGCGGCGACCGCCGCGGCCACCGGCATGGACGCGCCGGGGCGTAGAATTAGATGGCAACCTCAACAGTGGAGACGACGAAGACGATGCGAATGGCGATGCAAACACTAAAGTTCAACAAGCCGAGGCACCGGACGGCATGAAGCTACAGTATACAGAAAACAAGTTTATAGAAAAACGTATATTAGTCGTTTTTCTATAAACTCACTTTTTGCGTTTTTAGCAAACCAGATAATCCATATCCACGATTTCATTGGATAACCCAAACAAGGTTTTAGGCGGTTATAACAGATTTCACGTTTAAGAAAAACTGCTTCTCCACAAACACCGTATCCAAACAGCAAGTAAAAGAAGACTCGAGTTAATCACACCGAGCCGCCGCCTATATAATACACACGGCAACAAAGTGTGTCGTCTATCCCCTCGCCCCTACGCCCACCTTACCGGATCCGGCTTACCTGCTCCCTGCCCATGCTCCTATCCGTGCTCCCATTTCATCCTACGGCTGTTTTTTTCCCTTTTTCCTTTCTAATCTAATCATCTCCCCCCTGATTTTAAGGGGGTGGGGCCGGGCCTCATTTTGTTCCAATCAAATCAAGCCACGTATGCGGGAGCACGGATGGGCACACTGGCGTGGAGTAGGCAAGTCTCGTCCCACCTTACCTGCCCGTGGCGCACGACTCAGCGCATCCGGCGGCGCATCCCTCCCACGGGCCAGCTACGATCCGATCCAACCCTCCTTTCCGTTCGAGCCTCTCCCCGCTTGCTATGTACCAAGTTTCCGTGCCGATGCTTGATTTGTTTAGGGCATCTCCAACAGCCGCGCCAAACTAGCGCCGCGCCGTAAAAGTGGGCGCGCGCAACCAGTGTAGTTGCTCTAGCGGCGCAAGAAAACAGCCTTGTGCTGCATATGCAGATTCAACGCGCTGGCCAAACATAATCGCGCCGCTTATTTCTCGCGCCGCGCCAGTAGGCTGGACTCTCGCGCGTTTGCTCTCCCACTTCCACCCCCATCCGGCCGCGCCGCCACCGCCGCCGCCGCCCGTGACTGTTCCGGCGCTCCCCTCCTAGTCCCATCGGCCCTCACGCGCGCCCGTCGTCCGAGGAACAGCGCCTGAGCGCTCGCTGCCGCGCCGCGCCCGCAAGGTGTTCGGCAAAACGCCTACAAGGTATGTAGTGCTCAAACTTCATGAATTTGGTGCATGTTTTTAATTGTAGTTTTTATAGTATAGTATTGAACATTGTAGATGAGTTCTTCGTATGATTCTTCCGAAAAAGAATATGATATGGAAGAGGAGGAGGATCCTGCAATGATCCTAGCTATGCATATCAATAAAAAACCGAAGCACGGTGGTTCGGTTATGGGTCGGGAGAAAATTTGGAGAGATAGGATTGATGCCCATAATGATTGATGAGGAACTATTTCGTGGAGAATCCCACATACCCGAGTCGATTTCGTCGCCGGTTTAGGATGAAACACCGACTTGTTCAGCGCATTGCAGAAAAACTAGCGAGCCATGACGGTTTTTTCAGCAAAGGAGGAATGCCGCCGGAGAGCTCGGGCATAGCACCTTTCTGAAGGTGACAGCCACTTTGCGTATGTTGGCATACGGTATCCCGGCTGATCTAGTTGATGATCACTTGGCTATGGGTGAGAGCCAAGCCATCATGTGTGCCAAGCGCTTTGCAGTGAGAATTGTGCAAGTGTTTGGCGAGGAGTATTTGAGATCTCCCAATGCTGAAGACGTCGCAAGGCTATTGTCGATGAACAAAGGTCGCGGCTTTCCTGGCATGCTTGGCTCAATAGATTGTATGAATTGGAGTTGGAAGAATTGTCCAAAGGCATGGCATGGGCAATTCCACGACCAAAAAAAGGGTTCCACTATAATCCTTGAGGCGGTGGTTGATCAGGAGATTTGGATTTGGCATGCATTCTTTGGAATGCCTGGATCTTTGTATGACATCAATGTTGTCAACCGGTCACCACTGATGAATAAGATTGCAAATGGTGAGTTGCCACCGGTGCAGTTTGTAGCAAATGGCCGTACGTACAACTATGGCTATTATCTAGCGGATGACATCTATCCAAAGTGGCAAACCTTCGTGAAGCCGTTGAAAAATCCGGAAGGTAAGAAAAATCTTGATTTCCACAATGCTCAGGCGGCGGCTAGAAAAGATGTGGAGAGAGCATTTGGGATTCTGAAAGCCCAATTTGCTATTGTGAGAGGACCGGCTAGATTTTGGGATCAAAAAATGCTTTGGTACATCATGCACGCTTGTGTGATCATGCACAACATGATCATCGAGAATGAGTGTGGTCAAGATTTAGACTACTGACAGTATGAGCTCTTGGGACATCCCGTGCGAGTGCGACGGAGGGATGAAATGGTAACCCGTTTTGTTGCCTCCTGTCATGCCATTTGGCGTCCCGCAACGCACAATGAACTTCAGAAGGATCTGATTGAAGAGTGGTGGGCATGGAATGAACGACAAAGAGCATGATTTCTGCATTCGACATTGTATTGTCCATGAACTATTTGTTGTGTTTATTGCAGTATTTGTTGTACTGAACGATAAACTATTTGTTTGGGTTGTAGTGATAACGAAATTGAACTATTTATTGTTGATTTATTTTGTTTGTTTGATCATTTTTGCTTTTATTTGAAATGTATATGTGGTTTGTGCGTGCCGCGTGCGTTGTATTTTCTGGCGCTTTGGAAGCGATCGTCTTGGCAGTTGCATTATAGCGCTGACTGCCGGAGCCAGCGGCGGCCTACTAAATTAACCGGCGCGTAGCGCCATACTAGTTTTTAGCGCGGCGCGAAGCGCGGCTGTTGGAGATGCTCTTATGCATGGACGTAGCGATCGGTTCTCCTGCCGATGTTCGATTTGCCTACGCGTGGTACCTGCCTCGTTTCCGTGCCGACGATGGGTTTGTTTCCGCGTGTTACCTAGAGAGTTTCCTGCCGACCCAATGCGTCAATTATTTGGTTCAGATCTAAGTTTAATTATTAGCATGGTGTTTTGGTCCGAGTCGGTGCATGAGGCTTTGGTGGATCTGTACTTTGCATGTCGTCGCTGCATTCGGATTTCGTTGGGTCGTCCGCAGGTTAGATGTGGTGCACGCGCCGATTTCACGGTTGATTTTTTTCCACTTTGTTTTCAACTGCTGGTCTTGATTTTCCGTGCTCTGCGTGTTCTGATGCATTTCGTGCCACCAGATGGGTAAGGCCAAGGCGGCGAGGCAGCGCAAGGCGAAGATGCTTGAGACGATCAGGGTCACCAAGCCGTGTCCCCGGTGCCAGATGCACCTCAACGAGACCGCCAAGACGAGCAATGCTGGGTTTACGGGGTCTTTTTCACGGGATCAACGGACTAGCTATCGTGGAGGCTGGGATTGGAAGTTGGGGAGGAGGCGGGTCCCACCCCACTGAAAATCAGGGGGAAGAGGTTAGTTAGTTGGAATGATTAAGTAAAGCCTCGTAATAGTCCGTGTGTGTAGGATTATTGGCGCCAAGACCCTGGGGCACTCGGATGCGGTCTGCAAGGCGGAGGCCGATCAAAAGGCCGCGGAAGAAGTGCAGCCTCGTGAAGCCCATCAAGAAGTGAGAGGCCCAGCTCGCCGCCGCAAACTATCTGCCCCCAGACTACTCGTGCGAACTATCGTTTTGGGAGGATCTTGTCTTTTTCCCCTTTTTCGTTGCAAAACTTGTGGTTGTTTACTGGATGGTATGGTCTGTAAACTCTGGTCGAAGAGGACGTGTTTTTTGCAATGAGATGGCCCGTTAACAGCACGACAATGCTACATTCATGGACCTTTACTGGCTCATTACAGGGTGGATTAGAGATGGGACATTATGATTGGATTAAGGGGGGAGGACTGGCCCCACCCAGCTGAAAATCAGGGGGGCGGGTTTAGTGAGAAGGAAGGAGCCTGTAATCCTCCTGTAAAGATCCGTGTGTGTAGCATTTTTGTTAACAACAGTTGCTGTGGAACTACATGCCCTCTACTCTGTGTTGTGTTTTCCCCCTCTCTTTTGCTCTCTTGCCCTAGGTCCGGCTATCGGCGGCGGCGGCGGCGGCGGCTTATGCTAAACTTTTATATTTATTTTAAACTAAGTGTACCATATTATAACTTTAAATAATATAATTTTCTATTACTCAGTCACATAAGAATGTTTCCAAATAATAGTTATATTATTCATTATTACACAAAAAGTCTCTTCCTTGTTAAAAAATCCTTCAAATTAATTTTCTAATATTGCTTAAACTATATAGTGTATACACATACATTTGCATATCTATATGTTTGTTCATATATCTTTAGATTTATTGAAAACATGGTACATATTTCTAAATCATATATATTAACAAATATTTTAATAGTGGTTTCTAGTATATATTAGGCAACCATATTTATAGAAACTTCCAGGGTATAGCAAATGTGACTTGCAAGTTGAGTTCAGCAATAGAATAATCAAAAAACCAAAAAAGTTATTGATTGTACTTTTGCATATGATTTGGTTATCTGACATGTTCATCTAGATTCACTTGGCTTGATTGGTGCAAATGAGATTCCCGGCCCGTTTCTCAAATAAACAATTGTGCATTGTTTTAAACATTGAAATCTTGTTATCATAAACTTCATTCTGATACTAGAACATCCATCATAAAGGGAAACTAACGTATTTAAACTCAACTTCGCTAGTCAGATTGGTTTGCTACCGCATGGTATAAGCTATTAGTATGTGGTGTGTATTTGTGCTCCTTCAAATTGAGGCTCTACTTTATGCCTTTAATAATCTTTCAGATATAAACTATAATTGTATAGTGTTTACTAGTTTAATTTTAGCGCGGGCCCGGGGCAATCGCCCCTTTTGCCTCGCCTATGGGCCAGCCCTAAAAGTTGTTGTGTAAATTATAGATTCGACCCAAACAACAAACAAATGCATCAAAATCATACACGCACACATCCCGAGTAAGCCGATCAGCCATGAGCTCACGCCAAATCCGACTATACGACATATATGCAACTCATATAATTCAGTAGTAGTGTACGCGTGGGGGCGTCCTCCAGCCCTTCTCCCTCCACCCTCCGCCGATGTCACCCGCCCGCGAACCCTTCGGATCCCAATGGTGACCCACAAAGTGAGGGTCGCTCCTCCGGTCACTGGCGACAACCCCTTGAAGGAAATATGCCCTAGAGGCAATAATAAAGTTATTATTTATTTCCTTATTTCATGATAAATGTTTATTATTCATGCTAGAATTGTATTAACCAGAAACATAATACAAGTGTGAATACATAGACAAACATAGTGTCACTAGTATGCCTCTACTTGACTAGCTCGTTGAATCAAAGATGGTTAAGTTTCCTAGCCATAGACATGAGTTGTCATTTGATTAACGGATCACATCATTAGGAGAATGATGTGATTGACTTGACCCATTCATTAGCCTAGCACTTGATCGTTTAGTATGTTGCTATTGCTTTCTTCATGACTTATACATGTTCTGTAACTATGAGATTATGCAACTCCCATTTACCGGAGGAACACTTTGGATACTACCAAGCGTCACTGGCGTAAGCGGGTGATTATAAAGGAGTACTACAGGTGTCTCAGAAGGTACATGTTGAGTTGGCATATTTCGAGATTAGGTTTTGTCACTCCGATTATGGGAGAGGTATCTCTGGGCCCTCTCGGTAATGCACATCACCATAAGCCTTGCAAGCAATGTGACCAATGAGTTGGTTACGGGATGATGCATTACGTAACGAGTAAAGAGACTTGCGATAACGAGATTGAGCTGGGTATTGGATACCAACGATCGAATCTCGGGCAAGTAACATACCGATGACAAAGGGAACAACGTATGTTGTTATGCGGTTTGACCGATAAAGATCTTCGTAGAATATGTAGGAACCAATATGGGCATCCAGGTTCCGCTATTGGTTATTGACCGAGAATAGTTCTAGGTCATATCTACATAGTTCTCGAACCCGCAGGGTCCGCACGCTTAACGTTACGATGATAGTTTTATTATGAGTTTATAAGTTTTGATGTACCGAAGTTTGTTCGGAGTCCCGGATGTGATCACGGACATGAAAAGGAGTCTCGAAATGGTCGAGACATAAAGATTGATATATTGGGACGACTATATTCGGACACGAAGTGTTCAGACGTTTTGGAGAAAGCTGGAGTGCTTGGAGGGTTCTGGAACCCCGGGAGAGTTAATGGGCCACATGGGCCTTGGTGGGAAGAGAGAGGCGGCGGGGTGGGCCACGCGCCTCTCCCCCGGGTCGAGTTGGACTAGGAGGCGGCGCCTCTTTCCTTCCCCTCTCCCCTTCCTTCCCCTCCTAGTAGGAGTAGGAAAGGAGAGTCCTACTCCTACTAGGAGGAGGACTCCTCCTCTGGCAGCGCTCCCCTTGGGCGGCCGGCCTCCCTTGCTCCTTTATATACGGGCGGGGGCACCCCATAGACACACAAGTTGATCTACGGATCGTTCCTTAGCCGTGTGCGGTGCCCCCTCCACCATATTCCACCTCGGTTATATCGTCGCGGAGTTTAAGCGAAGCCTGCGCCGATAGAACATCATCAAATCCCACGCCGTCGTCTTGTGGAACTCATCGAAGCTTTCTTTGGATCGGGCCCGGGATCGTCATCGAGTGAACGTGTGCTGAACTTGGAGGTGTCGTGCGTTCGGTGCTTGGATCGGTCGGGTCGTGAAGACGTCGACTACATCAACAGCGTTGTCATAACGCTTCGCTTATGGTCTACAAAGTGCGTGGACATACACTCTCCTCTCATTGCTATGCCATCACCATGATCTTGCGTGTGCGTAGGAATTTTTTGAAATTACTACGTTCCCCAACAGTGGTATCAGAGCCTAGGTTTTATGCGTTGATGTTATATGCACGAGTAGAACACAAGTGAGTTGTGGGCGATACAAGTCATACTGCTTACCAGCATGTCATGCTTTGGTTCAGCGGTATTGTTGGATGAAGCGGCTCGGACCGACATTACGCGTATGCTTACGCGAGACTGGTTTTACCGCCGTGCTTTGCACACAGGTGACTAGTGGGTGTCTTTTTCTCCAACTTTAGTTGAACCGAGTGTGGATACGCCCGGTCCTTGCGAAGGTTAAAACAGCACTAACTTGACAAACTATCGTTGTGGTTTTGATGCGTAGGTAAGAACGGTTCTTGCTCAGCCCGTAGCAGCCACGTAAAACTTGCAACAACAAAGTAGAGGATGTCTAACTTGTTTTTGCAGGGCATGTTGTGATGTGATATGGTAAAGACGTGATGCTATATTTTATTGTATGAGATGATCATGTTTTGTAACGAAGTTATCGGCAATCGGAGGAGCCATATGGTTGTCGCTTTATTGTATGAAATGCAACGCATACGTAATTGCTTTACTTTATCACTAAGCGGTAGCGATAATCGTAGAAGCAATAGATGGCGAAGCGACAACGATGCTACGATGGAGATCAAGGTGTCACGCCGGTGGCGATGGTGATCACGGCGGTGCTTGGAGATGGAATCACAAGCACAAGATGATGATGGCCATATCATATCACTTATGTTGATTGCATGTGATGTTTATCCTTTATGCATCTTATCTTGCTTTGATTGTCGGTAGCATTTTACGATGATCTCTCACTAATTATCAAGAAGTGTTGTCCCTAAGTATGCACCGTTGCGAAAGTTCTTCGTGCTGAGACACCACGTGATGATCGGGTGTGATAGGCTCTACGTTCAAATACAACGGGTGCAAAACAGTTGCACCGCGAATACTCAGTTAAACTTGACGAGCCTAGCATATCAGATATGGCCTCGGAACACGGAGACCGAAAGGTCGAGCGTGAATCATATAGTAGATATGATCAACATATTGATGTTTAACGTTGATGGATTCATGTACCTAGGGTAGGGTCATAGGCCTGACCTAAACGTCCTACCGGGGCACTCTTAGAAGAGATCATCTTCAATCGACCAAGAGGAACCCACTCGGATTGGAAGGACTCGACCATGGAAGACTCACTCGACCATGAAGATACACTCGACCACCGGAAGGTCGAAGACACTCGCAGCATAGCGGCTTGTAATTGAATAGACTTAATGATAGTTAAGGCACTTTATGAGGGCGTTACGAGAACGCCTGTGCTTAATGTACTTTAACCTCTCCATTATGTGGGCTGGCAGGGGTCTGGCGCACTCTATATAAGCCACCCTCCACGAGATAGAGGGTTCGCACTCTTGTAAAAGCTACACTCATAATCCACTCGACCGCCTCGGGGCTCCGAGGCGTGGGGCTTTTACTTCTTCCGAGAAGGGCTGAACTTCGTACATCGCTTGTGTTCACAACCTCTCCATAGCTAGGACCTTGCCTCTCCTAACCTACCCCCACTCTCTTGTCGGGGCGTAGAACCACGACAGTTAGGCGCCCACCGTGGGGCAGGTGTTCTAACGATTTGTGGAGAAGTTGCGGTACTTAAGTACTTTCATCATGATGACTGCTGGAGTTTTGGTTGAGGCGCGAGATCCGTCTCGGCGCTCTCACCTTTGTCGCCGGCGACTCGCGTGGCTCCAGGAGGCTCCACTCGACATCGAGGCGCTCCCGTCCGCTGGGCGGCGACTTCGCGCATGTGTCCATGGCGCGCTGCGGCAACCTTCGACCCGTGTCGGTCGACCCTTTATCGGTCACCCGCCCGGTCTCGCCAGCATAAGCGCTCTGGTGGTCGAGACTCCAGCGGTGGGTGAAGCACGTGATGGCTCGCCAGACAGCCATCGCGCAGTCGCGGCAATTGAACCCGACGAGTCCTCTACGGCTGTTCGATCCGTCGGTGGCTCCGTAGAATCGCATCGAATCACGATAGAAGTGATCCAGTGGCGGAGATCCTCATGGTCGACGGCCCTCGCGATCCTCCGGCCGCTCATGGCGGTGGAGCTGCTGGGGAGGTGACCACATACAAGAGCACGAAGAGTACCAGCCGAGACACTCGACTCTGCGAGAGAGAAGAGCCGCCGCAGAACATGGATGCCCCGATACTCCCATCGCCGGAGAAACCCCGAGGCCCGCGCCTTGGAGGAAGCTTCGTTTGGACAAGCGTGGCTGAACGCGCTCGTTTGGAGAATCTTCAGCGAGCACTTTCGGCGTCTTGTGCAACGAACCCGAAGCGGTCGGCGTCGACTCTTCCCACCGACTCGGGTATACCATGACGCCAATTCAGAATTTAGCGGTACAGAACTCGTATAGCTGAGTCCATCCAGCCGTCGGTCGGAAGTGGAAGAGGCTTGCAGCAGATCGTAGATTTACTCGAGCAGCGAAACGAGAACTCAGCCGTGTCGCGATCGCGCGCAGGATTCACGGTCGATCCGTCGCTGCGAATCGCATCGATCGACTCACTGACCCGGATCACCTCCAGCGGCGAGAAGGGCGCGACAACCGGCGAGCGCAAGACGGAGACCGATTCGACCGGGATGATAGGCGTCAGTACTGTTTCCCCCGAGGAAGGGTCTTCGCTCCTCGGCGGCAAGAAAGACGATCGTCGAAGATCAGGCGGAGAGTTCGGTCGACCCGAGGAACCGAGCTTTGACGCAATCTATTATCGTGCAAGGCTTGGTCGACCGAATAGAGCCCATCGAGGCAGACCGAGAGAGATGCACCCACCAGCGATCGAGTGCATGTTTACGGTCGGAGTGTTTTAGCAGAGCTATCGAGCATGATAATCCCCCAATTTCAGATTGGCAGCGAGAGTCGACAAGTTCATCGGGGAATCCAAGCACGAAACTTGGCTTGAAGATTACCAGTGGCTGTTCAGATCGGTGGTGGGAATGATGAGGTGGCCATGAAGCATTTGCCCCTCATGTTGGAAGGTTACGCAGAGCATGGCTGAATCGATTACCTCCTAGCGATATATATACTTGGGAAGATTTGTCCCGAGTGTTCGTCAGACTTTTGAAGGGACTTGCAAGTTTAATCGGCTGGTTTGTGAGCTGCAAGTTTGTGTCTGAAGACCAATGAAACTCTCCGAGAGTACATTCAGAGGTGGATAACTTTGCACCATCTTTGTGGAAAACGTGTCCGACCATCGAGCGTTTGCGCCTTCAAAGATGGCGTCAAAAGCAGAGAATTGAGTTTAAAGTTTGGTCGAACCGGCGACATGACCCCGAGTCGAATGATGGAGATTGCTACTGGCACGCTAACGGCGAGGAAGAGGACCGACTCGAGCGGCAAATACAAGCCAAGTCGATCGGAGAAGGAAATTCGATCGAAGCGAGCGGAAGCCGAGCCAGCAGCTCTGGAGAGGCCACGCCGTGACTCGGGGAAGTTCAAGGGAAGCGAAAGGATCTGGAATCCTAAGAAAGTAAAAGATAAAGAAGGCAATGGCGTGATGGATATGCCATGCCATATTCACACGAAGAAAGATGAAGAGGGCAACATCATTTACCCAAAGCACACCACTACGCCGAAGGTCGACTCGATCCAAAGAAGCCAGGGAAAGCGGTCTAAGGACAAGGAGAAGGAGCGGACAAGGTCGGAGACAAAGAGGACGGTGAGGAAGAATATCCGCATGTCAACTCCACTGATGATCTTCGCGGATGTGGAAAGCAAAAGTCGATGAAAGTCATTAACCGTGAGGTGAATATGGTTGCCCAGTAAAGCCAAGTTATGTGAAATGGTCCCAAACACCCATCACATTCGACCAATCGATCACCCGACTCACATTGCCACCCAGTGGCGGCAAGCGTTGGTGGTCGACCCAATTGTCGAAGGCACTCGACCGACGAAAGTCTTGATGGATGGTGGTAGTGGACTGAATTTGTTATATGAGATACATTGAAAGGGATGGGCATTCCGATGTCGACCGAGCACCGAGAATCTGAGTTTCCACGGAGTCATACCGGGAAGAAGGCCAACTCACTCGGCCAAATAGCCACGGACGTGGTTTTGGTGATTCAAGCACTTTCGCAAGGAAAAGTTGACCTTTGAGGTTGTGGATTTTGAGTGCATACCACGCCATTTTGGGGAGGCCACCACGCACCATTCATGGCTCGACCATGCTCGTGTACCTCAAACTTAAAATGCCGGGCCCCAAGGGAGTGATCACCGCCACGGTGATCGGAAGAAGGCGAAGAGTGCTTTTTAAGGGCTCAAAGATTGCCGACTCCCAAGTGACAATGGGTCGAATTCGGCGAATACATGCAAAACGCAGATCCGAGTGATTTGTTACGATCCAAGAAGCCAGCCACAGAGTTCGCATTTTTAACCGCGGTGAGACGGCGATCCATATTCACCGACCGATCCCAATGCAGCCCCGACCCACATCTCCACGACACTCGACCGAAATAGGAAGAAGCGCCATCCGGTTCCTCCGTGAGAACGGGACATTTTGCATGGAAGCCACCGACATGCGGTGTTCGAGGGATCTGGTGAGCATTGCCTCCAGTCGACAAGTCAGCAAAACCAGTCAAAGAGCATCTTGGCGGTCCGCCGCCCGTAAGAGAAAAGCTATTGGTGAAGAAGTGGATCGATTGTTGGCGGCAGGATTCATCCGAGATATATCACTCCGAGTGGCTTGCTAATGTCGCCATGGTTCCCAAGAAGGACAACTCGCCCGCATGTGCATTGATTTTAAGCACATCAATCGGGCCTGCCGAAGGATCATTCCTCTCCCCGCATAGATCAAATTGTTGACTCGACCGCGGGATGTGAGAGATTGTCTTTTCTAGATGCATATTCGGGTATCATCGGATCCGCTCAGATGGGCCCAATGAAATAAAACAGCTTTCATCACTCCATTCGGGTGCTTCGCTATATCACCATGCCATTCGGCCTCAAGAATGCCGGAGCCACATTTATGCGAATGATTGAAGTGTCTTCTCACTCAAATCGGTCGGAATGTGGAAGCGATATGGATGATATCGTCATTAAGTCGCGAAAAGGTTCCGACCTGCTTGCGACCTCGCCAAACATTTGCCAACCTCGGAAGGTACGATATCAAGCTCAATCCGTCAAAGTGCACGCTCGAGTTCCCGTGGCAAGTTACTCGGTTTTCGTTTCGAACGAGGAATCAACGCTAATCCGAGAAGATCGGCACTATTCTCCGAATGAAACGCCTACGGCGAGTGCACGACGTCGTAAGCTTATTGGATGCTTGGCGCTTTAAGTCGATTCATCTCACGACTCGGTGAAAAGGCATTGCCTCTTTACCGATCGATGAAGAAGGCCAACAAGTTCGAGTGGACTCCGAAGTCGATGCGGCGCTTGTCGAGCTAAAAGCTCGCTCTCCACCCGGCCGGTGCTAGCTGCTCCAATCAGAAAGAGCCTCTGTTGCTCTATATCGCAGCCACAGGACAAGTCGTCGATCAAAGGCTTACGGTCGAGTGGGAAGAGGAAGGAAAAGCCTTCAAAGTTCAACGTCCGGTGTATTATTTGTCCAAGTCTTGACTCCATCCAAGCAGCGATACCGCATTATCGAAGCTTGTGTATGGCATATACATGACCACGAAGAAGGTTGCTCACTATTTCTCCGATCATTCTATCACGATCGTCGCCAAGCTCCTTTATCGAGATTCTCGCTGTGAGACGCAACCGTCGAGTGGCGAAATGGGCGATTGAACTTCTTCCCTTGATATCAAATTCGAGGCAAAGAAAGCCATTAAGTCCCGTGCTATAGCGGATTTCCTTGCCGAGTGGATTGAACAAATGCAGACCGTAATGAAGTTCACTCGGAGGATTGGACCATGTTCTTTGACGGCTCCAAGATGCTGAATGGTTCGTGTGGGGTTGTTTTGGTTTCCCCCAGAGGAGATAAGCTTAGGTATGTGCTCCAGATTCACTTTGATTCCTCCAACAATGAGGCGAGTACGAGGCCCTCTTATATGGATTGCGCATGACCATCTCACTCGGCGTCCGTCGCCGATGGTCTATGGCGACTCAGATCTAGTGGTCAATCAAGTGATGAAGGAGTGACGCGAGAAGCCCGGCTATGATCGGATCTTGCAATGCAGTGAGGAAGCCGAAAAGAAGTTCGAGGGGTTAGAACTCCATCACATCCTCGATCGAAAAATCAAGCAGCAGATGATTTGGCGAAGATAGGCTCCAAAAGAGAAGCCATTCCGAGTGGTGTGTTTTTGGAGCATATTCACACTCCGCCGATTAAAGAAGATCCTTCACAGAGGAAGCTCCACAGCCCAAGAGTGCCATGACCCGACCGAGGTTGAGGTCCGGCGCAAGGGTCGACTTGGTCGTGGAAGTTTTAGTGGTCACTCCCGATTGGACAATTCCATACATCGCATATATTACGAGAAAAGAACTCCCGGAAGATGAGGAAGAGGCTCGGCAGATCGTCTGTCGATCCAAAGCCTTTACCGCTATCAAAGGGCAGTTAGATAGAGAAAGATTCGACGAGTCGGTCAAAAATGCATAACGCCGAAGAAGGTCGAGTCATACTCAATGACATCCACTGGGACTGTGGTCACCATGCGTCCTCTCGGACCATTGTAGCCAAAGCATACCGAGCCGGATTTTACTGGCCAAGGGCAAATGAGATGGCGAAAGAAATAGTGGACAAGTGCGAAGGATGCCAGTTCTACTCCAATATGTCACACAAGCCCGCGTCAGCCCTGAAGACCATTCCACTCGTCTGGCCTTTCGCAGTATGGGGGTTGGACATGGTCGGTCCCTTGCGAATAGGTCGGAGCGGTTTCACGCATGTACTGGTGGCAGTCGACAAGTTCACCAAATGGATTGAAGCTAAACCAATCAAGAGTCTTGACGCCGGTACTGCTGTTTCCTTCATCAGAGAGCTGACGTTCAGATATGGGGTCCCGCACAGCATTATCACGGACAATGGGTCGAATTTTGACTCGGAAGAATTCAATGATTTCTGCAACGCCCAAGGCACACGAGGTGACTACGCTTGACCGCCATCCACAAATCGAATGGACAGCAGTAACGAGCCAACGGATTAATCCTCAAGGGTCCAAGCCCGATCGATGCGAGATCTCAAGCATGCGGCCGAGCTTGGGTTGACGAACTCCTTGATGCTTTGGGGTTTGCGGACCACGCCTAATCGGTCGACGGAAGAACTCCCTTCTTCTGGTTTATGGAGCAAGCAGTCCTACCGAGTGATCTCCTTCACAATGCTCCCCGAATTGAACTTTACAATGAAGCAGAAGCTGAGCAAGCGCGTCAAGATGCAGTCGACCTCCTAGAAGAGGAAAGGGAGATGGCTCTGATCCGCTCGACCATCTACCAGCAGGACTTGCGTCGCCTTTACGCCAGAAATGTGAGAGGTCGAGCCTTCCAAGAAGGGGATCTGGTCCTTCGAGTGGATCAGCAGAAACAACATAAGCTTGCTCCCTCTTGGGAAGGGCCCTTCATCGTCACAAAGGTTCTTCACAACGGGGCATATCGCCTCTACAACGTCGAACACAATATCGAAGAGCCCCGAGCTTGGAATGCGGATCTGCTCCGCCCGTTTTACACTTAAAGTTTTTCACTCGGAAGAGTTGTAATAAAATACTTCTGTAGTTCATGGGCTTCGAAATAATAGTGTCATAATTCCTTCATAATTTTTGTCACTTTTTATTTGTGTCCATTTAAATTTTCCCCCAGTGGGTGGCTTAGTCGCGAATCCGTTTCGCCTAAGTTTGTACAAATCCTACCGAGTGGTAAGCCAGACTTCCACTCGGAGGCTTAGATCTTGAATCCGCCGCCTAAGTTATAAAAATCCTACCGAGTGGTAAGCGGACTTCCACTCGGAGGCTTAGCCGCAGATCCAAGACTCGCCTAAGTTATAAAAATCCCACCGAGTGGTAAGCCGACTTCCACTGGGGCTTAGCTGCAGCCCAGCCGCCTAAGTAACTAAAAATCCTACCGAGTGGTAAGCCAGACTTCCACTCGGAGGCTTAGCTGCAGTCCAAGTACTCGCCTAAGTACAATGTACCCGCAAGGAGGACGAGGTGCAGGTCGAATGCGACCCTCTCCTCCGAGCTACACCATAAGTATGATGTGCGTTCGCAAGGAAGACGAGGTGCAGGTCGACTGCGACCCTCTCCTCCGAGCTTCGCCACAAATACAACGGAAATCCTACCGAGTGAAGAGCAAACCTCTCACTCGGGGGCTTAGCTGCAGCCCAGCGCTCGCCTAAGATATAAGAAATCCTACCGAGTGAAGAGCAAACCTCTCACTGGGGCTTAGCTGCAGCCCAGTGCTCGCCTAAGATATAAGAAATCCCACCGAGTGAAGAGCAAACCTCTCACTGGAGGCTTAGCTGCAGCCAGTGGCCGCCTAAGGTATAAGAAATCCCACCGAGTGAAGAGCAAACCTCTCACTCGGGGCTTAGCTGCAGCCCAGCTACGCCTAAGGAATAAGAAATCCTACCGAGTGAAGAGCAAACCTCTCACTCGGAGGCTTAGCTGCAGATCCGATGCTCGCCTAAGGAATAAGTCATTGCGTGGGCATCTTGTTGTTAACACGCAAAGGGCAATTCAAGCCAAAAGCAATCATATCCAAACATCCAATCCAAATTTAGGTCGATACCTAAAAGAACCGAGAGTGCTCAGCACCAAGCCTGTTAAGGTTTTATCGGTTACAATTCCACTCGCATACCGAGGCAAATTTAAAGTGTAAGACTCAAGGAAAGTTTTTACCCCTCCCGTGGAGGGTGGAAGGAGCAACGAACTCGTCGAGGTCAATCCCATCTGCGATCCGTGTAGCAGCAGCGATGAAAGTCTCCATGAAGGACACGAAGTCGTGTTTCTTGGTATTGGCCACTCGGAGAGCCGCCACTTATCTTCTCGTGCATCCTTGCAATGGACTCGCGCCGGACACGGCGACATCTCGCGCCACACCGAGCGAAGACTTCTTCCACTCCGCACTCGGTCGTGGACGGCGTTCATCAAGCCATCAACGACTCGAGGTCATTTTGGAGTGTCGCCCGGCCGAGGCGCCGAGTCGATGCGGACGTAGCAACCTTCAGCCTTGCGAGGTAATCCACGACAGCGGCAACACGGACTCGGTCGGAAGACGTTCATGGCAACTTCATCATTCACCGGAGAATTGACAGGGTCAAGGTTCGTCTCCAACCGGCTAGTTTCTTCTTCAAAGTTGCGACAGAACTCTGCAAAGACAAAACCCCGAATTAAGAAAATAGTCGAATGGGAACATAACAGTTGAAAGAATTGGTCGAGTGAAAAAGACTACCTTCGAGCATAAGGAACAGTTTCTTAGCAAGACCACCCAGGAAACCTTCCAGGTCATTCTTCTTCCCGGTCAACTGGTTGATCCTCTCAGTCAGAGTGGTCTTGTCAGCTTTCAGTCGATCAACATCCTTGGTGGCAATGGCCAGAGCAGCCTTCAGATTGGTGTTGTCCTGTTCGAGCTTGGAGACTGAGGCTAGCTTTTCGTCGGCAAGCTTGATCTTCTCGGACAGCTCAAGCTCCTTCTTCTTCTGGGCCTCCTTCACTTTGCCTGTAAATTACAACAAAGTCAGGTTTGAAGCAAATAAGGGGAGAAAAGAGTCGTGAAGTCTCACCAAACATACCTTTGGTCTCCTCCTTTGCCTTCGTCAGATTCTCCTGCACTAGCTTCAAGTCCAACTCGAGCTGAATATGCTTCGCTCCATTCAAGATAGCGCCGCAAGATCACAGTGATTTCTACGAAGAATCAATCGACAAAATGTCAAAGATGATTCACTTCCGAGTGAATAGAGAAATATGATACGTTTCTAAGACTACGATCGAATGCAAGCATTCGACCGTAGTCTCGGGATTACACCGGTGGGTGCACTCAGCGTGCCCCCACCGGGTCTTATTCAAACGAGTCGACCATCGACCAAAAAAAAAAGAGTCGACCGGTCAAGCAAAACTTCTTGATCTGTAATCAATCGCGGCAATCGACCACGATCTCGGGGACTACACCGGTGGGTGCACTCAGCGTGCCCCACGGTTTCGTAAACCCATTCGCTTCATTCGAGTGGCGATCAATATTTACTTATAAAGCCTAAGACCGATCGCCAGTGATCGACCTTAGCCTTGGGGACTACACCAGCCGGGTGCACTCAGCGTGCCCCGCTAATACGGAGTTTTTACCAACACACCTAGTGGGTGACCGCTATGAATTCCAGAAAGAAAAGTTTTGATAGCATATCCTAACAGAGCAGCGGTGGTCGATCGACCGACATTGCTTTGAAGGGCGTAATCGGCGTCGAAGCTGCTTGGCTCGCATCCCGAACGATCTTCACCGCTCCATCATGATCCTCGCTGACGGATCGCCTCCTTAGCACACTAGCTTGGTCCTCCGGACGTGGTGCGTGGCGAGCGAAGCTACCCAAAGACTCGACGAAGTGGGTCGAGCACTCGTCAACGGCACCGCGAAGGACACGGTATGTCGAGTCTGGCCTCCCCTCCCGTTGCGGCAGCCTCGGGCGCCGTCACGTCTTGTGCTGCTTTGCGATAGATGCCTTCCTGCTCCTCCTGCAGACCTCAATGGTTCCTCATCCTCATCATCGTGCGTCGGAAGGGTGATAATGTCATTGGTTGGAGCTTGAGTAAAAGAGTCAAAGTCGAAACTATGAGTCGGTCGACTAAGAACAGAATTAAAGATGCATCACATGGATTTGAGGTTGCGCGTCCTCCATCTCATGGTCCTCGGCCTTGCTCGAGGTTTCGAAGTCGCAAGATCAAGTTCCAAAGAATCATTGACCGATTCAAGTATCCACCGTAAATGAATTTGTACAGAGCAAGAAGACTTAAGTGATTGGTTTACCCCGATATGGTGGGGATGGACACTTTCATTTTTGGCAAAGGTTTGGTTGGCCTCGACGGAGCTACCTTCGATCGCTTGGCGCCTTCTCGATCGGCACCGAGAAGCGGTCCGAGGGCGTTTGGTCGATCATGAGGCGATCGCAACTCCTTACCGCGTTCATCGAAGGGTCGTGCACAAGTTTTGACCGCCTTCCGAGCGCGGTGGTGCAACCTCCTCCTCTTCCTCCTCTTCTTCATCCTCGTCATCATCATCGCCGCCGCCGCCATCCTCGATGGCGTCTGAATCCCACTCTTCCTGGGCTCTCGCTGGCTTCCCCCCTCCTCGGAGTCTGAGCGCCATTGGGCATTGAGTATAGCTCGGTAAGGGCCTGGAAACATCAAAGCAGAGCTCAATCGACCAAAACACAGAAACACATTCGACAGATATACAATGGAAAGTAGAGCAAATGTACCTTGTCTGGAACGCTGTTATGGTCAAGTGGGGAAATCCTCCGGGATCCTCGAGGGTTGTCCTTGTTCCGAGTGATCGCGGCCATCCATCTTTCCACTATGGCGTCGTCGACTGCCTCCGGGTTAACGCGAGTCTCGTCTTTCTTCTTGATACAGCCACATGCAAAGGGCTCGAATCAAGAGGTTGGATTCGCCTCCGAAGAAACACCTCCAAGAGGTCCATGCCAGCCACACCATCCCGAACCAGCTGTACCACGCGATCCATCAACATCTTCACATCAGCTCTCTCCTCCGAACCACCTTCGTGGAGGAGGGTCATTCACTCGGCTCATGGTGAAGGGAGGAAGACCACTGATCGTGTCCGGTGTCGACTCATTACAGCGATAGAACCAGGTCGACTGCCAGCCCCTGACCGACTCGGGAAAAGACATAGCTGGGAAGGTGCTCTTATTCCTCAATTGGATTCCTAGGCCCCCGCACATCTGAACTACTTGGGTCTTCTCGTCACCAGGGCTTGCTTTCTTCACAGTCTGAGAGCGACATGTGAAGATATACTTGAACAAACCCCAGTGCGGTCGATAGCCCAGGAAGTTTTCGCACATAGACACAAATGCAGCAAGATACACGATGGAGTTTGGAGTAAAATGGTGGAGCTGGGCCCCAAAGAAATTCAGAAAGCCACGAAAGAAAACACTCGGCGGTAGAGAAAATCCTCGATCAACATGGGTGGCCAGGAGCACACACTCACCCTCCTCCGGCTGGGGTTGCCATTCTTTGCCGGGAAGCCTTGCGACGCCGTGGGGGATCAGCCTGTCGTTGGCCATATCGAGGAGATCCTTCTCCTTGATGGTCGACTGGATCCAATCTCCCTGGACCCAGCCCTTCGGCAAACGAGATCTCGATGAGGAACCGCTGCGACTGGTGGATCTCCCCTTCGCCTTCTCGGCCGCCGACGCCTTCTCCGCCGCCGACGCCTTCTTCGCGCGCTCCAGCGCCACCATCGTCTCTTTGCCCATAGCCGCCGGCGGAGTGCGCGAGAGAGGGAGTAGCAGGAGCTGCAGCAGTTGCGGTGGGCGGAGATGGAGAGAGCAGAGGAGGAAGAACAGGTCTTGTGCGTAAAACCCCACGAGTTACATTTATAACATCCTTCCAGTGGATGACATGTGGACCGAGCAATCCAATCACATCCCGAAGCAGTCGCCCGCACGATACGTGGCGGAAAAAGCGGCGCGGAGATCGAGGCATCCTGTCATGTCCCATCCGAAGGCCGCGATCTGTTTCGCTTAGCAAGGCTTCCCCAAATTTCAGATCCCACGAGATCCGCGAGACAGATCGGTCTGTCAAGTGCGAGATTTCTGCGATCCGTCGCCGAATAGCGAAGTATAAAAGGTCACTCGACAAAAGAACAAGAATGGATCGAGTCGACTGAAGAAAAGTTGCTCGTTATCAACAAAGAAGATCTTGATCCAAGACAACACATAGCCAGTATGCAAAAGGCAATCGGAAACAACGCTCAAGCCTCAATCCATTCGGGGGCTAATGATGGATTCATGTACCTAGGATAGGGTCATAGGCCTGACCTAAATGTCCTACCCAGGGGCACTCTTAGAAGAGATCATCTTCCAGTCGACCAAAGAGGAACCCACTCGATCGACCGAAGGACTCGACCATGGAAGACTCACTCGACCATGAAGATACACTCGACCACCAGAAGGTCAGAAGACACTCTGCAACGCAACGGCTTGTAATTCAATAGACTTAATGATAGTTAAGGCACTTTATGAGGGCGTTACAAGAACGCCTGTGCTTAATGTACTTTAACCTCTCCATTATGTGGGCTGGCTGGGGTCCTGGCGCACTCTATATAAGCCACCCCCCTCCACAGATAGAGGGGTTCGCACTCTTGTAATACCTACACTCATAATCCACTCGACCGCCTCAGGGCTCCGAGACGTAGGGCTTTTACTTCTTCCGAGAAGGGCCTGAACTCGTACATCGCTTGTGTTCACAACCTCTCCATAGCTAGGACCTTGCCTCTCCTAACCTACCCCCCACTCTACTGTCAGACTTAGAACCACGACAACCGTTAAAACTACTCCATCTCACGTGACGATCGGACATGGTGTAGTTGATATGGATCACGTAATCACTTAGAGGATTAGAGGGATGTCTATCTAAGTGGGAGTTCTTAAGTAATATGATTAATTGAACTTAAATTTATCATGAACTTAGTCCTGGTAGTATTTTGCAAATTATGTTGTAGATCAATAGCTTGCGTTGTTGCTTTCATATGTTTATTTTGATATGTTCATAGAGAAAACTGTGTTGAAAGATGTTAGTAGCAATGATGCGGATTGGATCCGTTATCGAGGTTTATCTTCATTCTTTGCACGTAAGTATTATGTCCTTAATGCACCGCTAGGTGACAGACCTATCATAGAGCGGATGCGCACGTTATGAACGCCCGGCTAGCTCAATATGATGACTACTTGATAGTTTAGTGCACCATGCTTAACGGCTTAGAATCGGGACTTCAAAGACGTTTTGAACGTCATGGACCATATAAGATGTTCCAGATATTGAAGTTAATATTTCAAGCAAATACCCGAGTTGAGAGATATGAAGTCTCCAACAAGTTCTATAGCTAAAAGATGGAGGAGAATCGCTCAACTAGTGAGCATGTGCTCAGGTTGTCTGGGTACTTCAATCACTTGAATCAAGTGGGAGTTAATCTTCCATATAAGATAGTGATTGACACAATTCTCTAGTCACCATCACTAAGTTACTAGAACTTCGTGATGAACTATAGTATGCAAGGGATGAAAAAAACGATTCCCGAGCTCTTCGTGATGTTGAAATCGACGAAGGTAGAAATCAAGAAAGAGCATCAAGTGTTGATGATTGATAAGACCGCTAGTTTCAAGAGAAGGACAAAGGGAAAGAAAGGGAACTTCAAGTGGAAAGACAAGCAAGTTGTCACTCCTGCGAAGAAGCCCAAAGCTGGACCATAGCTCAAACCGAAAGTGCTTAATCGCAAAGGAAATAGTCCTTTGGAAGCGGAAATGCCCTCAATATTTGGTAGATAAGAAGGATGGCAAAGTGAACAAGAGTATATTTGATATACATGTTATTGATGTGTGCCTTACTAGTGTTTATAGTAGCCCCTGAGTATTTGATACTTGTTCGGTTGCTAAGATTAGTAACTCGAAGCAGAGTTTACGGAATATACAGAGACTAGTTGAAGGGGAAGTGACGATGAGTGTTGGAAGTAGTTCCAAGATTGATATGATCATCATCACACACTCCCTATACTTTCGGGATTAGTGTTAAACCTAAATAAATGTTGTTTGGCGTTTGCGTTGAGCATGAATATGATTTGATCATGTTTATTGCAATACAATTATTCATTTAAAGTCAGAGAATAATTGTTGTTCTGTTTACATGAATAAAACCTTCAAATGGTCATACACCTAATGAAAATAGTTTGTTGGATCTCGATCGTAGTGATACACATATTCATAATATTGATGCCAAAAGATGCAAAGTTAATAATGATAGTGCAACTTATTTGTGGCACTGCCGTTTGAGTCATATCGGTGTAAAGCGCATGAAGGAACTCCATGCTGATGGAATTTTGGAATCACTTGATTATGAATCACTTGATGCTTGCGAACCGTGCCTTTTGGGCAAGATGACTAAAACTCCGTTCTCCGGAACAATGGAACAAGCTACTGACTTATTGGAAATAATACATACTGATGTATGCGATCCAATGAGTGTTGATGCTCGTGGCAAGTATCGTTATTTTCTGACCTTCACAAGATGATTTGAGTAGATATGGGTATATCTACTTGATGAAACATAAGTCTGAAATAGTTGAAAGGTTCAAAGAATTTCAGAGTGAAGTGGGAAAATCATCGTAACAAGAAAATAAAGTTTCTGCAATCTGATCGCGGAGACGAATATATGAGTTACGAGTTTGGTCTTCAATTAAAACAACGTGGAATAGTTTCACAACTCACGCCACCTGGAACACCACAACGTTATGGTGTGTCCGAACGTCGTAACCGCACTTTATTGGATATGGTGCGATCTATGATGTCTCTTACTGATTTACCACTATTGTTTTGGGGTTATGCATTAGAGACAGCTGCATTCACGTTAAAAGGGCACCATCTAAATCCATTGAGACGACACCATGTGAACTGTGGTTTAGCAAGAAACCCAAGTTGTCATTTCTTAAAGTTTGGGGCTGCGATGCTTATGTGAAAAAGTTTCATCCTGATAAGTTCAAACCCGAATTGGAGAAGTGCATCTTCATAGAATACCTAAAGAAAACTGTTGGGTACACCTTCTATCACAGATCCGAAGGCAAGATATTCGTTGCTAAAAAATGGATCCTTTCTAGAGAAGGAGTTTCTCTCGAAAGAAGTGAGTGGGAGGAAAGTAGAGCTTGATAAGGTAATTTGTACCTTCTCCCGAATTGGAAAGTAGTTCATCACAGAAATCAGTTCCAGTGATTCCTACACCAATTAGTGAGGAAGCTAATGATGATGATCATAAAGCTTGGATCAAGTTACTACCGAACTTTGTAGATCTTCCAGTTAAGATCCGTGCAGTGGTACGGTAATCCTATTCTGGAAGTCATGTTACTAGACCATGATGAACCTACGAACTATGAGGAAGCGATGATGAGCCCAGATTCCACAAAATGGCTTAAGGCCATGAAATCTGAGATGGGATCCATGTATGAGAACAAAGTGTGGACTTTGGTGGAGTTGCCCGATGATCGGCAAGCCATATTGTATAAATGGATCTTCAAGAGGAAGACGGACGTTGATAGTAGTGTTACTATCTACAAAGCTCGACTTGTCCCAAAAAGGTTTTTGACAAGTTCAACGTGTTGACTACAATGAGATTTTCTCAACTGTAGCGATGCTTAAGTCTGTCCGAATCATGTTAGCAATTGCCACAATTTATGAAATCTGGCAAATGGATGTCAAAACTGCATTCCTTAATGGTTTTCTCAAAGAAGAGTTGTATATGATGCAACCAGAAGGTTTTGTCAATCCTAAAGGTACTAACAAAATGATTTGGTTATCTGACATGTTCATCAAGATTCACTCGGCTTGATTGGTGCAAATGAGATTCCCGGCCCGTTTCTCAAATAAACAATTGTGCATTGTTTTAAACATTGAAATCTTGTTATCATAAACTTCATTCTGATACTAGAACATCCATCATAAAGGGAAACTAACGTATTTAAACTCAACTTCGCTAGTCAGATTGGTTTGCCACCGCATGGTATAAGCTATTAGTATGTGGTGTGTATTTGTGCTCCTTCAAATTGAGGCTCTACTTTATGCCTTTAATAATCTTTCAGATATAAACTATAATTGTATAGTGTTTACTAGTTTAATTTTAGCGCGGGCCCGGGGCAGTTGCCCCTTTTGCCTCGCCTATGGGCCAGCCCTAAAAGTCGTTGTGTAAATTATAGATTCGACCCAAACAACAAACAAATGCATCAAAATCATACACGCACACATCCCGAGTAAGCCGATCAGCCACGAGTTCACGCCAAATCCGACTATACGACATATACGCAACTCATATAATTCAGTAGTAGTGTACGCGTGGGGGCGCCCTCCGGCCCTTCTCCCTCCACCCTCCGCCGAAGTCGCCCGTCCGCGAACCCTTCGAATCCCAATGGTGACCCACAAAGTGAGGGTCGCTCCTCTGGTCACTGGCGACAACCCCTTGAAGGAAATATGCCCTAGAGGCAATAATAAAGTTATTATTTATTTCCTTATTTCATGATAAATGTTTATTATTCATGCTAGAATTGTATTAACTGGAAACATAATACATGTGTGAATACATAGACAAACATAGTGTCACTAGTATGCCTCTACTTGACTAGCTCGTTGAATCAAAGATGGTTAAGTTTCCTAGCCATAGACATGAGTTGTCATTTGATTAACGGGATCACATCATTAGGAGAATGATGTGATTGACTTGACCCATTCCGTTAGCCTAGCACTTGATCGTTTAGTATGTTGCTATTGCTTTCTTCATGACTTATACATGTTCCGGTAACTATGAGATTATGCAACTCCTATTTACCGGAGGAACACTTTGGGTACTACCAAACGTCACAACGTAACTGGGTGATTATAAAGGAGTACTACAGGTGTCTCCGAAGGTACATGTTGAGTTGGCATATTTCGAGATTAGGTTTTGTCACTCCGATTGTCGGAGAGGTATCTCTGGGCCCTCTCGGTAATGCACATCACTATAAGCCTTGCAAGCAATGTGACCAATGAGTTGGTTACATGATGATGCATTACGTAACGAGTAAAGAGACTTGCCGGTAACGAGATTGAACTAGGTATTGGATACCGACGATCGAATCTCGGGCAAGTAACATACCGATGACAAAGGGAACAATGTATTTTGTTATGCGGTTTGACCGATAAAGACCTTCGTAGAATATGTAGGAACCAATATGGGCATCCAGGTTCCGCTATTGGTTATTGACTGAGAATAATTCTAGGTCATGTCTACATAGTTCTCGAACCCGTAGGGTCCGCACGCTTAACGTTACGATGACAGTTTTATTATGAGTTTATAAGTTTTGATGTACCGAAGTTTGTTCGGAGTCCTGGATGTCATCACGGACATGACAAGGAGTCTCGAAATGGTCGAGACATAAGGATTGATATATTGGACGACTATATTCGGACATCGGAAGTGTTCCGGACGTTTTCGGAGAAAACCGGAGTGCCGGAGGGTTACCTGAACCCCCCCGGGAGAGTTAATGGGCCACATGGGCCTTGGTGGGAAGAGAGAGGCGGCGGGGTGGGCGCGCCCCCTCCTCTGGTCCGGTTGACTAGGAGGCGGCGCCCCTCTTTCCTTCCCCCTCTCCCCCTTCTTCCCCCTCCTAGTAGGAGTAGGAAAGGAGGAGTCCTACTCCTACTAGGAGGAGGACTCCTCCTCCTGGCGCGCCCCCCTTGGGTCGGCCGGCCTCCCCCCTTGCTCCTTTATATACGGGGGCGGGGGGCACCCCATAGACACACAAGTTGATCTACGAATCGTTCCTTAGTCGTGTGCGGTGCCCCCCTCCACCATATTCCACCTCGATTATATCGTCGCGGAGTTTAGGCGAAGCCCTATGCCGGTAGAACATCATCATCGTCACCACGCCGTCGTGCTGACGGAACTCATCCCCGAAGCTTTGCTGGATCGGAGCCTGGGGATCGTCGTCGAGCTGAACGTGTGCTGAACTCGGAGGTGCCGTAGTTCGGTACTTGGATCGGTCGGATCGTGAAGACGTACGACTACATCAACCGCGTTGCCGGTCTTCGAGGGTACGTGGACGTACACTCTCCCCTCTCATTGCTATGCCATCACCATGATCTTGCGTGTGCGTAGGAATTTTTTTGAATTACTACGTTCCCCAACACCCCTACCTCGACCTGCTCGTCCGCTTCGTGGACAACCACGTGGGCAAGCGGCTCGACGGCTCCTTCACCCTGCACCTTCACCGCATCGGCCTCAACTACAACACCTCCCACCTCGAGGCATTGCATGTGCTGGATCCCATCAGCGTGGGGGAGCCTGTCAAATACCTACTTCGCCGATGTCGGAACCCACCGCACGGTCAAATAGCTCGAACGGATCCTTGTCTCCTCACCTCGCTCAAGGTCGCCATGGGGCCAGGGCGCGATCAGGTGCGGATTTCTCTCCCACGGGGCCAGCAGTAGTACGCATGGGGGCAAGGGGAGAGGTGGGGCGGGGAGCTACCTACACCGTCAGGAGAGGGGGGACAGTCGCCGACTAGATCTACGGGATGTGGATGCGAGGGGGCGAGCGTGGGCAGTCTTGGGGCGAGGAGGCATGATACGTCCATTTTGCATCATGTTTTCCTACTATTATTTATGTTGTTTTATTATATAATTATGCTTTTGGAGTAATTCTAATGCCTTTTCTCTCATAATATGCAAGGTATGCACCAAGGGGGAGAATTCTAGCAGCTAGAAATCTGGACCTAAAAAAGCTACGTCAAGCTACCTATTCTGCACAATTCCAAATCAGCTGAAACTCCCCGAGGATTTTTTATGGAATATTTAATAAATATTGGAGCAAATAAGTACCAAAGGAGGGCCACCAGGTGGGCACAACCCACCTGGGTGCGCCAGGGGGCCCAGGCGCGCCCTGGTGGGTGTTGCCCTCCTCGGCCCACCTCCGGTGCCCATCTTCTGGTATATAAGTTATTTTGACCTAGAAAAAAAAGGAGAGGACATTCGGGACGAAGCACCGCCGCCTGGAGGCGGAACTTGGGCAGGAGCACTTTTGCCCTCCGGTGGAGCGATTCCGCCGGGGGAACTTCCCTCCCGAAGGGGGAAATCATCATCATCATCATCACCAACGATTCTCCCATCTTGGGGAGGGCTATCTTCATCAACACTTCACAGCACCAACTCCTCTCAAACCCTAGTTCATCTCTTGTGTTCAATCTTTGTATCAAAACTATAGACTGGTGCTTGTGGGTGACTAGTAGTGTTGATTACATCTTGTAGTTGATTACTATATGGTTTATTTGGTGGAAGATTATATGTCTAGATTCATTATTCTATTTAATACCCCTCTGATCTTGAGCATGTTTATCATTTGTGAGTAGTCACTTTCGTTCTTGAGGTCACGGGAGAAATCATGTTGCAAGTAATCATGTGAACTTGATATGTGTTCAATATTTTGATGGTATGTATGTATCCATTCTCTTAGTGGTGTCATGTGAACGTCGACTACATGACACTTCACCATATTTGGGCCTAAGGGAATGCATTGAGGAGTAGTTATTAGATGGTGTGTTGCGAGAGTGACAGAAGCTTAAACCCCAGTTTATGCACTATTCCGTAAGGGACCGATTGGATCCAAAAGTTTAATGCTATGGTTAGAATTTATTCTTTATACTTTTCTTGTAGTTGTGGATGCTGGCGAGAGGGTTAGTCATAAGTAGGAGGTTTGTTCAAGTAAGGACAACACCTAAGCACCGGTCCACCCACATATCAAATTATCAAAGTACCGAACATGAATTAAGCCAACATGATGAAAGTGACTAGATGAAATTCCCGTGTACCATCAAGAACACTTTGCTTATCATAAGAAACCGTTTTGGCCTGTCCTTTGCCTCAAAGGGATTGGGCTACCTTGTTGCACTTGCTCATTACAAATTATCCTACAATTAAACTACTCCGCTACTCACAATTTTAGCACTTGTAGACAGTACCTTGCTGAAAACCACTTGTCATTTCCTTCTGCTCCCCGTTGGGTTCGACACTCTTACTTATCAAAAAGTGCTACAATTGACCCCATATACTTGTGGGTCATTAGGCGGCGAAGAGCGATGGCGAGGCGGGGGACCAAGGTGATGAGGTGGATGCCACAAGCATGCTGGCGCCGGTCATGTCGCTGCCACCCGAGGCTGTGGGGCTAGCCGGCAGGAGGAGAGGGGCCAGTGAGTGTGCAGCACCCCCACCCGAGGCACCCCTCGACAGACGAGGAGCAGGTGGGTCCCGGGAGGGGAGCGGCTGCGGTCGGAGTATTCCTCCTCATCCGAGCGATGATGCTGGCGCCGGTCGGAGTAGTCGCCGTGGCCGTGGCCACCATGACCGCCCCCATCGGTGTCGTCTCAGAGAATTGAGGGCAGCCAATGTGGTTGGGGGGTTCTGGCGAGATCCGGATGTCATAGCCAAGGTCATTGAAGAACATGCGAACCATAGCCCAGAGCTTGCTGGAGTCGAGGGACTTCATCTTGACCCGGACCTCCTCCTCCTTGCGGGAGAGAGAGCTCGTTGACCACCACCACCTTGCCCAATATACGAGACATGTTACGAATCACACGCTAGGATCAGGCAATGTCAGGGAGGCCTGCAATCAAAATCCAAGCCGTGTCCAGAACCACCACCGACTTCGGATCCACCTTTGGCTCAGAGATGTCGACCACCAGATTGCTGAGGACCAGGGTGATCTCCGCACTTCGAGTGCAGTAGCCATGGCTGACGATTTTGGGGAAGACCATAAAGAACTGGTGGTCGGCTGTCAAGTGACCTGCCAGTCCCACTGGCACCGGCATAGGTGGTTGAGCTCCGCCTTGATCATCTCTGGGGAGGCCACTCCGTCACCCAGAACCGTGACCAGGGCGTTGAGGGATGGCTCCGGGGGAGGCGCATCAGGGATCTCCATGTGGAATAACAGTATCCCCTCGATGCCATGGCTGTACACCATTAGCTCCTCACAGACTGGTCGATCGGGGCACAGGAGCGCAGGGTGGCCAGAGTCCTTGCAGAGGTAGCACATCGGTGGGTTCGGGCGCCACCTGGAAATGCCCCGGAATGCCGCAGTTGAAGCAAGGGGGGCCATCCCCGAAGATCTCAGCCGCCCCTCGGCCGCAATGGAGGAGGGCAATGGGGGTGTGGAGGGGACCCTTGCGCTTCTTCTTCTTGGCTCCTTGGCGGCCACGGGGGTTGGCGGGGCCCTTCGCCGGCGGGAGCTGCGGCTGGTTCCTCGGCGGGAGGTAGCGGTGAGGGGGGGACGCCGCGTTGCCGGCTGAGCCCGAGCAGGGGAGAACGACCGTCCCCTGCGCTAGACAGGAGATGGAGAGCGGCGGGATTGCTGCGTCCAGGCGTCCGGGGAGCGACGGGAGCCCCGCCGATCGTCTCGGGCAGGGGGGACGGAGAGAGTCGTGGATGTAGCTGTCCCATGCCGGTGTCCGGTCATGACCCGGAGAGCAGCGGCTGTCCCAAGAGGGAGAGTGGCGAGACTCGCGGGAGTCATGGTAATTGTGTGTAGGGGAGCAGAGATCGGACGTCGAGGAGGGCGGGGGATTCTGTGGCGCTTGGAGAGTTGGAGTTGACGTCGGAGTTCGTCCTCCCGGCAAATGTCGTCCGAGAAGGTGCGAGAGAGGTCATGGCGGTCGCGGTCGTCCATGTAGCGTTTCGGTCGAGGGGCCTCGTCCTCGCGCTCGCGGGCCATTGGGGCCGGCGGCGCAACCGAGGAGGAAGGTAGGGGGAGTGGCAAGGGGCGAGACGGCGGCGGCGGCTGAACTGGATCGAGGACGGGCGGGAGGAATTTGTCCAGAATGGTGGAAGGTGTTGGCTGGATGGGGAACCCTAGAGGCAGCCACACCCAACATCTTGGAGCCGCAGCGGTGTGCTGGGCCGAGGCCCGTGGGGAAGGGGCCTAGAGGGCGAGTGGAGGCTGATAGGGTGGGCTGGGCTGAGCCGAACGAGAGGGCGGCATGGGTCGCCCCTTCCTGGGCCGCGGAATCCGAGCCCAGAGGAACCCTAAGGTCCGCGCGGCCCACCACATCCGCCCAGGACACCCCATCCCGGAGCAGAGGTGATGGGTGCCACGGCGGCGCCGGCCAGCAGGCTGGCGTGGGTTGGACGGAGCGGCCAGGGGAGGGCAGTCCGCCACGGGGGGTGGCATTGGCCGGGACGGTGATGAAGTGGCGGAACGGGCCACATCTGGTCATCGGAGTTGGGAGGGACGACGATGGGCGGTAGACCAAGGCGGGCGGGGAGCAGGGAGCCGCGACGACGGGCATGTAGACGGAGGAGCGCCAAGCTCTGCTGGGTTAGCCCTCCCTAGGACACCGAAGCCCTGGAGCTGGCGACGGCGGTAGCCGCGCGGCAAAGATCATGTCTTTCTGTAGTCCACGCCCGGCGAGCTCGGCATCCGGGTACGGGGCGCCGCCCGCGTCGGCCAGGCAGTGCTCCCACCCCTGGGAGCATAGCCGGAACCCGCAGCGGTGGTGGCAGTCCGAGAGACCCGAGGGGACCCACTCACCGAGGAACGCCGTGCCACTGTCCGACCGGCCTCCCTGTCGTCGTCTTCAGCGAGGTCTGCCCACGAGGGGGGCATCAACGGGCCGGGGGCCGAAACAGCGGAGGCTGCAGCTGCATCGGCGATGACGCGAGCGGCGCGGGAGCTGCGGCGAAGACCTCGTGCGAGGAGGCGGAGGCCACCGGTAGGCGCCGCGGGGCAGGCCGCGTCGCCTGCGGAGTCGCCAGGGAGGATTCAAACTCCATCTCGCTGCATCAGTTCTGCAAGATCACCGGCACCGTCATCCATGACCTACTTATCCATATGGTACCTCAACATATTCTTACTTTTTGTATGTTCTACGGATTAATTAGTGCAAATAATCTTGCTAGAGAACTGCGACAGGCGCACAACTGAGTCTCCAACCCATCCGGTATACCAACTCCTCCTGGCCCCTTTTTTTCAGTTTTCCTGTAAAATCCATGCTTTGGTTTATGCTTACTTGGTGGTCGTCGATATAGATGCAGATGGAGAGACACAAATTCACAGATTGGCAAATGAGATATGTTGATTGAGAAAATATGACGCTTCAAATAAATGATGTGCATAATTTTGACCAATAGCATATGGTACCTTTTAGGAAACCCACCCACTCCCTGTTCGGAAACCCACCCACTCCAGGAATGTCGGGAGCGAGGAAAGTGCCTCCCTAATTTCCAACTACAGCTCTGCCCCCTCCGGGAGCTGAGTTGCTGAGCAGAGCGATTCCGAACACTGCCCTAGCTTCTGTTGGCATTTGCACATATATTTGGTGCTCTTAGATGACAGTTGCTCTTCGATTTAGTTATGACTCAGTTACTACACTTGGTTCTATCTCCTGGCTGGTTTCTAGAGTTTGATGAATATAACTGTGGTACTTGAACTTACATGCTGGTTTCTAGTTGCCATTGTGTACTAGACTAGATGATATTTGATTTAGAGCCCTTTTGCCAAGGCATGTGTAGTGTAGGTGTTTTGCAACTTATGTTTCATCCTTGGATGATGAGGGACATTCTCTTGTCCAGAACTTATCAATAGCATCACTATTTCAAACCTGACAGTAGTCCATTGAATCTCAATCCAAAGCAACAAGTTGGATACATGAGAAATTGAGCCCATATGTGCCATAGGAGCATAGCAGAGATAAACTTCCCTGATGTTTGCCAGATCTGTACTGTTTACTAGTAGTTCACTACCGGAATCCATGCTTTATTTTCTCAGTATAAAGCCTACTTGCAGCTCACTATCTCGTCTGTCGCCAGGATTCAAGGATTTCAATGGGAAGGAATACGCCAAGCAAACGACACAGCAAGGAACCATCTGAACCGTCATGGGTGGCTTTGACAGGCCCAGGACACACGGTGGTCGTCGAAGAAGAATCTGTAGATAGAAAGCAAGTTCAGGACCCACGCAGGACTCTGATCTTGGGCCGTCGGAGAAGAGTCTGTAGCAAAAAAGCAAGGAGACACGCAATGCACCCAAGGTACTTGACGTTTTTCTGTGCTGAGTTTGTACATGCATCATTTGTTTATAACTGAACTGAGGAGAGGCTACACCACGACAATGCTCTCTTTAATTCACCTGGATGATGGTGTATGATAGTTATGCTATCTAGGCACCTTTGTCCATGCTTTTGTTCATCTTAATGTCTGTGTGAGGTCTTTCTTTTGTTGGAGTTGGAGAGCCTTTAATTTCTAGCTGGAAGGCATTGTGTTGTGTTCTTGAACTCTGGACAAGTCCCAACACAAAGTAGAACAGACCTTTTCTGATGTATAGGTGATTGTTTCGACATTCTAGTGATTTACTAGTGTGAGTGGCGTTTTGTATGACGGAAGAGGATGATGTCTCAATAGGTCTGTCCTGTTATGACGTATAAACAAGCAATATTTGGTGGATATGGATACTGCAAAACTAGTGAGTGTCAAATTGTATAACCAGCAGGAGGAACCTTATATATGGTCAAATATCTATCTATTTTCTACCTGCATGCCCCCATCTCTAATGCCTGGTTTAAAACTGTACTACATGTTTTGCATTTTGAATCAATATTTACATACATACTTGTGACATGTTCCATCTATGTATCTGGCAGGCTGCATTGCATCATGAGCACCGGGTTGTCAATGGTGGGGTTCGACGCCAAGATGAATAATCTGCTGGTGGCCAGGCTGGTGCACCCTCCCGTGACTTGAGCTCCAAAACTGGATGGCATGTTTGGGTCTCGGAGAGATCATTGATCGATTGCTCGTAGATGATCTGAACTTGTAATGTTGCTGGTGCTTGAGTTTTCATGATCAAAGTTGCAATTTCAAACAAGTGTAATCTGGCCTTATTCAGTGGCTCGTTGCTACATGCATGTATGCAAGCGATACACTGTATATATGTAGGCTTTGGTTGCTCGGGGTGAGAAATGAAATCTCCAATTTTTTATTAGGCAATTCAAAGATTTTAGGCTGCAAACCGCAATGCAGAATGATATTACGATGGCCGCTGTGAATGAGTGTCGAGTGTTGAAGTTGACGTTAATTGCCATTTGATTATGTTGTCTTCAACGTCGTCAGTGAACTTTGCAGTGCAATGTAGAATGCTACAGACGATGTTTGAAATGTGCCACCCATGAATCTCTTGAATGAAATTGCTACATTTGCTTTTTTTCTCCAGTTTTGTGGCCATGTTTCAAATTCTGTATGCATAACATAATGTCTTTTTGTCTGTGTAAGATCTGGATTCACTCTAGGCCTGTTACATTACGAATTTCATGATTTCACTGCTTATGGATATGGCAACCGATTATTGTCAGTTCAGAGCCAAATCTCATCAGCGTAAAAATTGTGATGATTAATTGCATCAAGAGTTGATACAATATGAACGTTCCAAACCATAGTCTAAATTCGTAGGAAGTACTCCTAGTTGTTAGACGAGCAATGCCGAAGAACGAAAACATGGAAAACATTGGATGGTTTGCCAATATAGTCCGCATTGTTGGAGCCGAGCAAAAAACATTGGATGGTTTTTTGACGACTTGGAAAAATAAATAATGTTTGGTTGCGAACCTTTGTTTACGATATCTTCTACAGGAGTGAGAGGAACCAAGTTTGCTATTATTCTTATTTTTCATTTTTATTTTGAGGGAACCTAGGCAGCCAAGTCAGCCCATTTTATTTATCGTCCCAGCCCATGATATGTTCGGCTAGCTCACACACTTTGGGGGCAAGAGGACTAGACAAGCATGCATGCACTGGCACCAGTTTTTTAGTCCCATACTGCTTGGCAGGGGAAGCGATGACCATCATATAAGGGGAAGGGTTGCATTGCTTTAGAAATGCTAGAAGCACCAATCCACATACACACCAAGCATTGCACACATATACGTAAATAGCGCGTGCGCTTACGTGTAAAAATTGTTTTTATATATTTGTTGCCAGAGAAACTTGTTAGCGGCGCCACCCCCACCGGCGACCGACATGCTCGTCTGGATGAGCATATTGTTTTCATTAGCCGAAGCATGCCAACTGATCGCTGCGAAC
This sequence comes from Aegilops speltoides, assembly GCA_021437245.1. Lineage (NCBI taxonomy): Eukaryota > Viridiplantae > Streptophyta > Magnoliopsida > Poales > Poaceae > Aegilops > Aegilops speltoides. The sequence continues at coordinate 46,380,954 of CM038142.1, forward strand.
CCTCCACGGCTCCTCTGATGCCTTGCAATTAATTATGTAAGAGTTATATATTAATACTTCTATTTGGAGAAATTCAAACACCAAAACTTGATTAAATTCAAACAACATTGAGATACATAATCTTTTATAAGGGGGAAATGTTGAGAAGCTATATTTTCATACATAATAAATAGCAGGGTGATTCGTCACTTTTTAGTTTTTACATATATGCATTGACTATAGTTAGGGGGGATGTTTGTTGGAAACGGTTTCTGTACCTTTCGTATTGTAACATAACTCTGTATTGTTGGTCTTATATATATACGAGATATGCGGAGGCTATGCCTCACGCAACCCTAAACCAAACTTGGTAACAGAGCCACTCGTTCCATCGCCCCCCCCCTCGATATCGCGCCGCCGCCTCTCCCTCGATCTCGCGTTGCCATCGCTCGACGCCATCCTCCGATCGATGGCTTCCGGCTCTTCCTCCGCGGCGATGCAGTTGGCCATCATCGGCCCTGTGGTCACACCTCCGGCCGCTATGGCGCCGATCCATCCATCGCGACCTCCCTTGGTGTGCGTCTGGATCGCGACAACTTCCCGCTATGGAGAACCCTCACCGTGACGCATCTCTCTGGTGCCTCTTGTTGGGGAACGTTGCAGAAAATTAAAATTTTTCCTACGGCTTCACCAAGATCCATCTATGAGTTCATCTAAGCAACGAGTAACGGGAGAGAGATTGCATCTACATACCACTTGTAGATCGCGTGCGGAAGCTTGCTAGGTGATGATGGAGTCGTACTCGAACGTGATTCAAATCACCGATGCCAAGTGCTGAACGGACAGCACCTCCGCGTTCAACACACATACGGACGAGCGACGTCTCCTCCTTCTTGATCCAGCAAGGGGAAGGAGAGGTTGAGGAAGACAGCTCCACCGGCAAAGACGACGGCGTGGTGATGGTGGAGAAGCAAGATCTCGGCTGTGGCTTCACGAGCTCTTACGGAGGAGGAGATGTGTTGGGAGGGAGGGCTGCGCCTTGGGAGTTGGTACAGCAGCCCCCCCCTCCCCCTTTATATAGGCCCCTGGTGGCGGTCCCTCGAGATCCAATCTGTGGGGCGGCGACAAGGGGTGGAGTACCCCCAAGTCGGTGGGCGCCCACCCCTAGGGTTTCAACCCTAGGCGCAGGGGTGGACCCTAGGGGCGCACCAGCCTCTTGTGGGCTGGTTCCTTCCCTCTCAGCCCATGGGGCCCTCCGGATAGGTGGCCCCACCGGTGGACCTCAGGACCCTTCCGGTGGTCCCGTGATTTTACCGAAACCCCAAACTTTCCGATGGTCAAACACCACTTCCTATATATTATTCTTTACCTCCGGACCCTTCCGAACTCCTCGTGACGTCCGGATCTCATCCGGACTCGAACAACATTCGGTAGTCACATACTTGACTTCCTACTAACCCTAGCGCCACCGAACCTTATGTGTAGACCCTACGGGTTCGGAGACACGCAGACATGACCGAGACGACTCTCGGGCAATAACCAACAGCGGATCTGGATACCCATGTTGGCTCCCTACATGCTCCTCGATGATTTCATCGGTTGAACCACGATGTCGAGGATTCGATCAAACCTGTATGCAATTCCCTTTGTCAATCGATGCGTTACTTGCGAGACCCGATCGTCGGTATCCCAATACCTTGTTCGGCCTCGTTACGGCAAGTCACTTTACTCGCATCAGTAATGCATGATCCGTGGCCAACACCTTGGTCACATTGAGCTCATTATGATGATGCATTACCGAGTGGGCCCAGTGATACCTCTCCGTCATACGGAGTGACAAATCCCGCCTCGATCCGTGTCAACCCAACAGATACTTTCGGAGATACCGTAATGCACCTTTATAGTCACCCGCCACGTTGTGACGTTTGATACACCCAAGGCACTCCTACGGTAACCGGAGTTACACGATCTCATGGTCGAAGGAAGAGATACTTGACATTGGCAAAGCTTCTAGCAAACGAACTATACGATCTTTTATGCTATGCTTATGATTGTCTTGTCCATCACATCATTCTCCTAATGATGTGATCCCGTTATCAACGACATCTAATGTCCATAGCCAGAAACCATGACTATCTATTGATCACAACGAGCTAGTCAACTAGAGGCTCACTAGGGACTCATTGGGTCTAAGTGTTCACACGTGTATTACGATTTCCGGATAATACGCTTATAGCATGAACAAAAGACAATTATCATGAACATTGAAATATAATAATCCTTTTATTATTGCCTCTAGGGCATATTTCCAACATCTCCCACTTGCACTAGAGTCACCAATCTAGTTACATTGTGATGAATCGAACACCCATAGAGTTCTCGTGTTGATCATGTTTTGCACGCGAGAGAGGTTTAGTCAACGGATCTGCGACATTCAGATCCGTGTGCACTTTGCAAATCTCTATGTCTCCATCTTGAACATTTTCACGGATGGAGTTGAAACGACGCTTGATGTGCCTTGTCTTCTTGTGAAACCAGGCTCCTTGGCAAGGGCAATAGCTCCAGTGTTGTCACAGAAGAGTTTGATCGCCCCGACGCATTGGGTATGACTCCTAGGTCGGTGATGAACTCCTTCACCCAAATCGCTTCATGCGCTGCCTCCGAGGCTGCCATGTACTCCGCTTCACACGTAGATCCCGCCACGACGCTCGCTTGCAAACTGCACCACCATCGCTCCACCATTCAACATATACACGTATCCGGTTTGTGACTTAGAGTCATCAGATCTGAGTCGGCTAGCATCGACGTAACCCTTACTGACGAGCTCTTCGTCTCCTCCATAAACGAAACATGTCCTTTGTCCTTTCGGTACTTCAGATATTCTTGACCGCTGTCGGTGTTCCTTGCGGGTTACTTTGGTATCTTGCAACCAAACTTACGGCAAGGTTTACATCGGTCTGTACACAAGATGGCATACATAATAGATCCTATGGTGAAGCATAGGGATGACACTCATCTCTTCTTTATCTTTTGCCGTGGTCGGTGACTGAGCCGAGCTCAATCTCACACCTTGTAACATAGGCAAGAACCCCTTCTTGGACTGATCCATTTTGAACCTCTTCAAAATCTTATCAAGGTATGTGCTTTGTGAAAGACCTATGAGGCGTCTCGATCTATCTCTATAGATTTTGATGCCTAATATATAAGCAGCTTCTCCAAGGTCCTTCATTGAAAAACACTTGTTCAAATAGGCCTTAATCTGTCCAGAGTTTCGTATCATTTCCCATCAAGAGTATGTCATCTACATATAATAGGAGAAATGCTACAGAGCTCCCACTCACTTTCTTGTAAACGCAGCTTCTCCATAAGTCGCATAAACCCAAATGCTTTGATCATCTCATCAAAGCGAATGTTCCAACTCCGAGATGCTTGCACCAGTCCGTAAATGGATCATTGGAGCTTGCATACTTTGTTAGCGCTCGAGGATCGACAAAACCTTCCGGCTACATCATATACAGCTCTTCCTTAAGATGTCCATTAAGGAATGCCGTTTTGACGTCCATCCGCCATATCTCATAATCATAGTATGCGGCAATTGCTAACATGATTCGGACGGACTTAAGCTTCGCCACGGAGAGAATGTCTCGTCAGTAGTCAATCCCTTGAACTTGTCGATAACCCTTAGCGACAAGTCGAGCTTTATAGATGGTAACATTACCATCCGCGTCCGTCTTCTTCTTAAAAATCCATTTATTTTCTATCGCTCGCCGATCATCGGGCAAGTCTGTCAAAGTCCATACTTTGTTTTCATACATGGATTCTATCTCGGATTTCATGGCCTCAAGCCATTTGTTGGAATCCGGCCCGCCATTGCTTCTTCATAGTTCAAGGTTCATTGTTGTCTAACAACATGATTTCCATGACAGGTTGCCGTACCACTCAGTGCGGAACGTGTCCTCGTGGACCTTCGGTTCAAGAGTAACTTGATCCGAAATACCTTGATCATCATCAATGTTTTCCTCTTCGGTTGGTGTGGGCATCACAGAACGGTTTCTGCAAAGCACCACTTTCCTGCTCGAGAGGTAGTACTTCATCGAAGTTTTACTTTCCTCCCACTTACTTCTTTCGAGAGAAACTCTTTCTCCGTAAAGCATCCGTTCTTGGCAACAAAGACCTTGCCTTCGGATCTTAAGTAGAAGGTATACCCGACAGCTTCCTTAGGGTATCCTATGAATACGCATTTTTCCGACTTGGGTTCGAGCTTTTCAGTTGAAGTTTCTTGACATAAGCATCGCATCCCCAAACTTTTAGAAACGACATACTTAGGTTTCTTCCCAAACCATAATTCATACGGTGTCGTCTCAACGGATTTAGACGGTGCCCTATTTAAAGTGAATGTAGCTGTCTCTAGAGCGTATCCCAAAATGATAGCGGTAAATCGGTAAGAGACATCATAGACCGCACCATATCCAATAGAGTGCGACACGACGTTCGGACACACCGTTTACCGAGGTGTTCCAGCGGCGTGAGTTGTGAAACGATTCCACATTTTCTTAAGTGTGTGCCAAATTCGTGACTTAAATATTCTCCTCCACGATCCGATCGTAGGAACTTTATCTTTCATCACGTTGATTCTCCACCTCACTCTGAAATTCCTTGAACTTTTCAAAGGTCTCAGACTTGAGTTTCATTAAGTAGACATACCCATATCTACTTAAGTCATCGGTGAGAGTGAGAACATAACGATATCCTCCATGAGCCTCAACGCCATTGGACCGCACACATCGGTATGTATGATTTCCAACAAGTTGGTTGCTCGCTCCATTGTTCGGAGAACGGAGTCTTGGTCATTTTGCCCAAGAGGCAAGGTTCGCATGTGTCAAACGATTCATAATCAAGAGACTCTAAAAGTCCATCAAGATGGAGCTTCTTCATGCGCTTGACACCAATGTGACCAAGGCGGCGATGCCACAAGTATGTGGGACTATCGTTATCAACTTTACATCTTTTGCATCCACACTATGAACATGTGTAATATTACGCCGAGATTCATTAAGAATAAACCATTGACCATCGGAGCATGACCATAAAACATATCTCTCATATAAATCGAACAACCATTATTCTCGACTTAAATGAGTAGCCATCTCGTATCAAACGAGATCCGGATACAATGTTCATGCTCAAACTTGGCACTAAATAACAATTATTGAGGTTTAAAACTAATCCCGTAGGTAAATGTAGAGGCAGCGGTCGACGGCGATCACATCGACCTCGAACCATTCCCGACGCCAAGATCGTCACCTCGCCCTTCGCCATCTCCGCTTATTCCGCAGCTCTGCTGTGAGTTACATATGTGAGCAACGGCACCGTATCAAATACCCGGGAGTTACTACGAGTAATCGGTAAGGTACACATCAATTACATGTATATCAAATATACCTTTGGTGTTGCGGCCTTCTTATCCGCTAAGTATTTGGGGCAGTTCCGCTTCAAAGGACCCTTCCCTTGCAATAAAAGCACTCGACCTCGTGCTTGGGTCCATTCTTTGACTTCTTCCAAGAACAAAGCTTACGGGCGCGCAACATCTTTGCCGTCCTTCTTGAAGTTCTTCTTACCCTTGCCCTTCTTGAACTTAGTGGTCTTATTGACCATCAACACTTGATGTTCTTTCTTGATTTCAGCCTCTCACGACTTCAAAGATCGAGAACACTTCAGAATGGTCTTTTCCATCCTCGCATGTTGTAGTTCATCACAAAGCTCTTGTAGCTTGGTGGGAGCGATCGAGGATTCTGTCAATGACCGCCTCATCTGGGAGGTTAATGTTCAACTGGTCATACGCGTGCAACCCGGACATCTTCGTGATGTGCTCCTCGTGTAACTGTTCTCCTCCATCTTACAATCAGTAGAACTTGTCGAAGACATCATATCTCTCGACCGGGCATGAGCTTGGAAAACCAGTTTCAGCTCTTGAACATCTCATATGCTCCGTGATGCTCAAAACGCTTTTGGAGCCCGGTTCTAAGTCAGAGAGCATGCTGCATCGAACGAGGAGTAATCATCAAGACGAGATTGCCAGCGCTCATAACGCCTTGGTTCTTCGACGGAGCGCCACCTAGCGGTTCGTCTAGGACATATTGCTTCTGGCAGCTATGAGGATGATCTCGTGTTCCGGACCCATCCGTATAGTTGCTGCCATCATCTTTCAACTTGGTTTTCTAGGAACGCGTTGAAGTTCATGTTGACATTAGCGTTGGCCATTGATCTACAAGACATATTTGCAAAGGTTTTAGACTAAGTTCATGATAATAAAGTTCTAATCAAATTATGAACTCCCACTTAGATTAGACATCCTCTAGTCATCTAAGTGTTACACGATCCGAGTCGACTAGCCCGTGTCCGATCATCACGTGAGACGGACTAGTCATCATCGGTGAACATCTTCATGTTGATCGTATCTTCCATACGACTCGTGTTCGACCTTTCGGTCTCCGTGTTCGAGGCCATGTCCGCACATGCTAGGCTCGTCAAGTTAACCCTAAGTGTTTTTTGTGTAAAACTGTCTTACACTCGTTGTATGTGAACGTAAGGATCCATCACACCGATCATCACGTGGTGCTTAGAAAGCATTTAACCGTAGCAACGGTGCACGCTTAGGGAGAACACTTCTTGAAATTTTGTAAGGATCATCTTATTTACTACCGTCGTCCTAAGTAAACAAGATGCATAAACATAATAAACATCACATGCAATTATATAGTTGTGACATGATATGGCCAATATCATCAAGCTCCATTGATCTCCATCTTCGGGCTCCATGATCATCTTGTCACCGGCTTGACACCATGATCTCCATCATCATGATCTCCATCATCGTGTCTTCATGAAGTTGTCACGCCAACGACTACTTCTACTTCTATGACTAACGCGTTTAGCAATGAAGTAAAGTAGTTTACATGGCGTTCTTCAATGACACGCAGGTCATACAAAAAATAAAGACAACTCCTATGGCTCCCGCCGTTGTCATACTCATCGACATGCAAGTCGTGAATCCTATTACAAGAACATGATCTCATACATCACAATTCATCATTCATCACAACTTCGCCATATCACATCACATGATCAATCGCCGCAAAAACAAGTTAGACGTTCTCTAGTTGTTGTTGCATCTTTTACGTGGCTGCGATTGGGTTCTAGCAAGAACGTTATCTTACCTACGAATCACCACAACGTGATTTTGTCAACTTCTATTTACCCTTCATAAGGGCCCTGTTCATCGAATCCGCTCCAACTAAAGTGGGAGAGACAGACACCCGCCAGCCACCTTATGCAACTAGTGCATGTCACCGGTGGAACCGGTCTCACGAAGCGCACGTAAGGTTGGTCCGGCTGCTTCATCCCACAATACCGTTGAGCAAGAAAAGACTAGTAGAGGCAAGTAAGATGACAAGATCAACGCCCACAAAAAATTGTGTTCTACTCGTGCATTAGAGAACTACGCATAGACCTAGCTCATGATGCCACTGTTGGGGAACGTTGCAGAAAATTAAAATTTTTCCTACGGCTTCACCAAGATCCATCTATGAGTTCATCTAAGCAACGAGTAACGGGAGAGAGATTGCATCTACATACCACTTGTAGATCGCGTGCGGAAGCTTGCTAGGTGATGATGGAGTCGTACTCGAACGTGATTCAAATCACCGATGCCAAGTGCTGAACGGACAGCACCTCCGCGTTCAACACACGTACGGGACGAGCGACGTCTCCTCCTTCTTGATCCAGCAAGGGGGAAGGAGAGGTTGAGGAAGACAGCTCCACCGGCAGAGACGACGGCGTGGTGATGGTGGAGAAGCAAGATTCGGCGTGGCTTCGCCGAGCTCTTACGGAGGAGGAGATGTGTTGGGAGGGAGGGCTGCGCCTTGGGAGTTGGTACAGCAGCCCCCTCCCTCCCCCTTTATATAGGCCCCTGGTGGCGGTCCTCGAGATCCAATCTCCGTGGGCGGCGGCCAAGGGGGTGGAGTACCCCAAGTCGGTGGGCGCCCCACCCCTAGGGTTTCAACCCTAGGCGCAGGGGGTGGACCCTAGGGGGGCGCACCAGCCTCTTGTGGGCTGGTTCCCTTCCCCTCTCAGCCCATGGGGCCCTCCGGGATAGGTGGCCCCACCCGGTGGACCCGGGACCCTTCCGGTGGTCCCAGATTTTACCGAAACCCCAAACTTTCCCGATGGTCAAACACCACTTCCTATATATTATTCTTTACCTCCGGACCCTTCCGAACTCCTCGTGACGTCCGGATCTCATCCGGACTCGAACAACATTCGGTAGTCACATACTTGACTTCCTACTAACCCTAGCGCCACCGAACCTTAAGTGTGTAGACCCTACGGGTTCGGGAGACACGCAGACATGACCGAGACGACTCTCGGGCAATAACCAACAGCGGATCTGGATACCCATGTTGGCTCCTACATGCTCCTCGATGATTTCATCGGTTGAACCACGATGTCGAGGATTCGATCAAACCCTGTATGCAATTCCCTTTTTCAATCGATGCGTTACTTGCCCGAGACCCGATCGTCGGTATCCCAATACCTTGTTCGGCCTCGTTACACGCAAGTCACTTTACTCATCCGTAATGCATGATCCCGTACAACACCTTGGTCACATTGAGCTCATTATGATGATGCATTACCGAGTGGGCCCAGTGATACCTCTCCGCCATACGGAGTGACAAATCCCGCCTCGATCCGTGTCAACCCAACAGATACTTTCGAGATACCGTAATGCACCTTTATAGTCACCCGAGCCACGTTGTGACGTTTGATACACCCAAGGCACTCCTACGGTAACCGGAGTTACACGATCTCATGGTCGAAGGAAGAGATACTTGACATTGGCAAAGCTTCTAGCAAACGAACTATACGATCTTTTATGCTATGCTTATGATTGGGTCTTGTCCATCACATCATTCTCCTAATGATGTGATCCCGTTATCAACGACATCTAATGTCCATAGCCAGGAAACCATGACTATCTATTGATCACAACGAGCTAGTCAACTAGAGGCTCACTAGGGACTCATTGGGTCTAAGTGTTCACACGTGTATTACGATTTCCGGATAATACAGTTATAGCATGAACAAAAGACAATTATCATGAACATTGAAATATAATAATCCTTTTATTATTGCCTCTAGGGCATATTTCCAACACCTCTCTCCATGGCTACCTCGACTACTCCGTCGCTGCCCCGCCCACAACCATTCCCAGGGGGCGGGTGATGCCGCCACCACCGTGGCAAATCCTGCGTACGCGACATGGTGGACGCAGGACCAGAAGGTCCTCGGGATGCTCCTCTCCTCCATGACAGAGGACATTGCATCTCAGCTGATTAGCTACAAGTCCGCTGCTGCCGCGTGGACCTCCATCCACGCCATGTTCAGCACGCAGAACCGTGCCGGAGTTCGGCACATCCGGCGACAGATTCAGTCGCTGAAAAAGAACGACATGACTGCCAGCGAGTACATGCACAAGGTGTAGGCTCTTGCCGACGCCATGGCCTCCGCTGGATCTCCCCTTGCCGATGACGAGATCATCGACTACATGCTCACCGGATTGGGCAAGGCTTTCAACCCGATCGCGACTTCGCTCAGCGTTGTGGTCACCCCGGTCGCGTTGGCTGAGTTCTACTCCATGGTCCTCAACTATGAGGCGCTGCAGTTGTCGCAGCAGGCCGACGATGAGGAGTGGACCTCGTCGGCCAACGCCGTGGCACGGTCCGGTGCTCCTGCCCCTGTCAACCGTCCCCGTGCGCCTGACAATGGTCGCGCGGCCGACGTCCGCCCCGCTGGAGGCTATCCGCAGCAACAGGGGTAGGGTTACCAGCAAGGCGGCCAAGAGAACCGTCGTAACAATGGTGGTGGAGGAGGCGGCAACGACCGCAACGGCAATCGTCGCTGGCACCCGAGGTGCCAGATTTGCAAGAATTGGGGTCACGAAGCGGATACCTGCAAGAAGCGCTTCGATTCAGACTATTCCAGCGGCAATGGCCGCTCGACATATAATGCATCGACCTCCTACAACAACTCCACGCACTGGGTCCTGGACTCCGGCACCACGGACCACCTGACTAGTGACCTGGAGCGTCTTCATGTCCGCGAGCGCTACGGCGGCCATGATCAGGTTCAGGTGGCCAACGGCTCAGGTTTGTCTATTTCGCATATTGGGCACTCGACCTTAGCCGGTTCTTCTCTTCGCCTGAACAATATTTTACACGTTCCAAATATTAGCCAACATCTTCTATCAGTCTATCGTCTTGTGTCGGATAATCGTATCTTCATTGAATTTCATAAATATTTTTTCCTTGTTAAGGATAAAGCCACCAGGAGAATTCTTCTTCGAGGTAGAAGCAAAGGAGGGCTCTACCCTCTTCCACTCTGGACGAGCCTCTCGATCCGTCCGAAGCGTCAAGCGTCGCCCAGTCGTCGTGTCTCATCATCTCGATGGCATCGTTGTCTCGGCCATCCGTCCAAAAATGTCGCTGGCCCATTGTTAGGAATAATGATCTAGAGTGTTCATCCTCGATACTTCTGCTTTACTTTGTGATGCTTGTCAATGTGGTAAAAGTCGTCAACTATCATATACTGCTTCTGCTCGTGTGTCTACTATGCCTCTTGTATTAGTTCATACTGATGTTTGGGGCCCTGCTCGTGCTTCCTCTGGGGGATACAAGTATTATGTGAGTTTTATTGACTACTACTCCCGTTTTTGCTGGATCTATCTACTAAAACATAAGTCTGATGTTGAACAGGTGTTCTATGCTTTTCAAGCACATGTTGAGCGCCTTTTGGATGCTAAGCTTAAAGCTGTCCAATCTGATTGGGGTGGTGAATACCATAAGCTGCACGGTTATTTTCTTCGTACGGGCATCTCTCACCGAGTCTCTTGCCCTCACACCTCCCAACAGAACGGCATTGCCGAGCGTAAACACCGACACTTGAAACTGGTCTTGCTTTGTTGGCTCATTCGTCTCTCCCTTTATGTTATTGGGATGAAGCTTTTCTGACTGCGCGTTACCTCATTAACCGCATGCTCACCCCCGTGCTTGGTCAAGACACTCCTATTCATCGTCTTCGGAAAATTCAACCCAACTATTCTTTTCTTCGTACTTTCGGGTGCGCTCGTTGGCCTAGTTTGCGGAAGTATAACTCACACAAACTAGAATTTCGGTCCAAGATATGTGTTTTCCTTGAATATAGTTCTATGCATAAGGGGTACAAGTGTCTTGATCGATCTACGGGTCATATATACATCTCGCGTGACGTTATCTTTGACGAGTCTGTCTTTCCGTTTGCTACTCCCGGTGTCACTGTCGATGTGTCTACACTTGACGAGGCTATTTCTTTTCCATCCAACGAACCAGCTACGAGTGTTCCTGTGCATAATTATGACCTAACCTACTTGGCTACTAACCTTTCTGGCCTAGCCAGTGCTTCTCCTGTGCAGGATTTTTCGCCATCCAGTGCTGCTCCGCGCCTGGACACGGTCGATGTACGCGCAGTGCCGGTCGTCGTGCATGGCGACACTTCTTCCCAGGCGGGAGTTCCGCCTGCGCATGCTGGGCCTGCATCGCCTGGTGTCGCGGCTGGCTCCACCTGCGCCTCGCCGGTCCATGAACCGGCTTCGCCAGCGCCTGGTGCCGCGGCTGGTTTTACCTGCGCCTCGTCGGCCCATGAACCGGCTTCGCCGGTTCCTGTGACACCGTCGCCGAGTCCAGCGCCGTCGCCGAGTCCAGTGCCGTCGCCGTCGCCGTCCTTGCCTACGCCTCCGCCCGCCGAGCGCCCTCATCCTATGGTGACTCGTACATGTGATGCTACCCGTCGCGAAAAGAAATATACTGATGGGACGGTGCGGTATAATCCTCTTCGTCGTGCCTTCTTTGCAACGCCGGTGCCACATCGCGATGCCCTCCGTGAGCCGGCGTGGCGTGATGCTATGGCTGCTGAGTTTGCAGCGCTTCGTCAAAACGGCACATGGGTCTTGGTTCCTCGACCCCCTGGAGTTAACGTTGTTGGCAGTAAATGGGTTTTCAAGACGAAGCAACACGCTGATGGGTCTGTTGACAAGCACAAGGCTCGCCTCGTTGCTCGAGGTTTTACTCAACAGCAAGGTCTTGACTACGGTGATACTTTCAATCCCGTGGTAAAGCCGACTACTATTCGTTTGGTTCTTTCGCTTGCTGTTTCGCGAGGATGGAGTTTGAGGCAAATTGATGTTAGCAATGCATTTCTTCATGGATTTCTTTCCGAGAATGTTTATATGCAGCAACCACCAGGCTTTGAAGATGCTCGGTTTCCTTCGCATGTGTGCAAGTTGCAACGAGCTCTCTATGGTCTCAAACAGTCGCCACGTGCTTGGTATGCTCTCTATTGCTGATTGGGCTGGATGCATTGATGACCGTTGTTCCACTAGTGGTTTTGCTGTGTTCGTTGGCTCAAATATTGTCTCATAGAGTTCCAATAAACAGCCAACTGTCTCTTGATCGAGTACGGAGGGAGAGTATAAAGCTTTAGCTAATGGAGCAGCTGAAGCAATCTGGGTGGAGACCTTACTCAAGGAGCTTGGGGTTTTCCAGCAACGTACCGCCATTCTATGGTGTGATAATCTTGGGGCTACATACCAGACGGCGAACCCAGTCTTTCACGCAAGAACCAAGCACATAGAGATAGATTTTCACTTTGTGCGTGAGCGCGTTGCTTCTGGTGTTTTAGATGTCAGGTTTATCTCGACTAATGACCAACTGACTGATGCATTTACCAAACCGGCCACATGACAGATGTTAGAACATTTCCGGTCCAATCTGAACCTTGTATGTAGTAGTAGTTCAGATTGAGGGTGTGTGTTGGAAACGGTTTCTGTACCTGTCGTATTGTAACCTAACTCTGTATTGTTGGTCTTATATATACGAGATATGCGGAGGCTATGCCTCACGCAACCCTAAACCAAACTATGTTGATAGGCGACATTTTCATACACACATAGAATAGATATAAGTAAGTAGGCGGTGGAACGAGCCTGCATGGAACTTGAAGGCGCAACACCGACCTAGGAATCGCAGTCGTACACGCAGTTGGTAGCACCGACATCGTAAAAATTAGTGAGAGCACCTGCATCCCATGCCGACCAGGCGCCATCGTCGTGGTCAGATCTGGCTTTCCATATCTCAACGGTGAGCCACCAAGGAACCGACACCTTTGGTTGATGGGTAGCCTCGGCAACATTAGCCGCCACCACCTCGAGTCCACACACAAGTGCCAGCGCTCGTCATAACCACTGAGGACCGCCAACTCACCGTGAACCCATGACCCGCGTACTCGCAGAGAGAGGCGGAGACCCGGTCGCCGCCAGCTATGGGTCTTGTACTTTCTTTGTATGAGACTCCACAAGGGCAAAATCCTCTTTTCAACTGCCGCTTGATGGTTTGTACAGCTGTACCTGGTGCATATACGCAGGAGAGGGATATTTGAGTGTCATGTGTGTACATGGCCAATATCTGAAAAAGGCATATATAAAAGTAAGTCCAATTTTAAGCATCCGAAGATATATAAAAGTAAGTCGTATTTGTAGCTTGATGTTATCGTATCTTTCATTCAAGATCTTGTGCAAAGTTACATGCCTATTTTCCTTTCTTCAGGCAGTAAACCCATGTTAGATGAAGCATTCAAATTTTTATCTGTGTCCTGGCTTTGTATGTTCTATGCAGCCACATGCGGAGCTCTTGGTATGGCGAGGTTGGGGGCTCGCCCTACCTTGATTTCCTGCCAAACGTTATATATGCGTACGTATATACGCATAGGCTAGATCGATCGCTAATTTTTAAGCGTACTAAAATCGCATCGCTAGAAAGGAAAAATAGCAAAGGCCTTTGGTCTATCTGTTGTTGGGCCAGACCGCTAGCAAAGGCTCACGCACGATCCAGTGGATGCCTTTGTTTTGTTGGTCTGCACGCACGTTCGCACAAAACAAAGTCATCACTTACGAACCCTACAATGTCTCAAAAAAAAAAAAACCTTACGAACCCTACAGCAGCTAGCCACGCTCGGCGCTCGGCGTCCGCAGGTCAACGTACGTGACACACGACCGAGCGCTAGCTACTAGCACCAGCAGGCAGCAGCAGCGGCCACAGCCAATCGGACGGCCGCGGTCAGCAGTGGGCAAGACTCGGTGCATGATGCTGCGGCGTTCCCGACTTGCCAGTGAAAACGGATAGGCAACTTCCATTGCCAGGTTTTCCGTACCACATAAGCTTTATTATGGATATATTTTTAGGTTGTATCTACCGAAATATGTTCCAATATTCATTATATTAGGTTATTATTTCTAGGATCAAATAAAAGTATTAGTGTGCATTGTTAGTTGTAAGGGCTACTTTTACGATGCATCAAATTTTGTTATGTGCTTCCTAATCCGCCTCACCTCAAAAAAGATTCGTCCTCCACCACTGTATGCAGCCTCACTAGGGACAGATCCCGTGTGACCCTCCCCTCTTTTTGATGCCAATAACATGGTGCCAGGCAACAGAGAATCGTGAGTTCCCACCTCTTCCTTTTGTTTTGATCCTACAGGAGCCCCTACATCCCTACTGCCCCTGAGCTCAAATCCCAGGAACCCGTCCCAACCTCCTGGTCCTCGAATGAACGAGTTTGCTTGCTAAAAAATGAGTTTTCTTAATCAGTATATATGGCCTCTCTGCACATGTCGTTTCTTCGTGTGTTTTTTTTAGAAAAGGGGACGTGCCCCAGCCTCTGCATCAGAAAGATGCATATGGCTCATATTATTAAAAAGGTAAACCAGTAGCATAGTGTCTCAAAGTACAAACTATAACAAAATCTGTAAATAAGAAAAGCCCAAAGCCACAACCGGCTGGCAAAACAATAGGATCACTACATGTCTATCCTATTACCTGACCGCCATCCAAACTGGTTGAAAATATCCCGAGCTACCATCTCCCATCGGGTAGACGCAGTTAGCCCCAGGCGTTCGGTCTTTTCGGTTTGTTCGGTTCGGTCTTTCGGTCTTCCAAGAATTCGGTCTTCCAGAATCGAAGACCGAAATAATTTCGGTCTTTTCGGTCCTTCACTATTCGGTCTTCGGTCTTTACTATTCGGTCTTCGGTCCCGACCAAATAGACCAAATTAATTTGCTACAACTCATATTCATGTTACTTCCAGAACGAATACGTGTATATATTTGAGAACAAAAAGTACCACTACATGTTTATATTCGACAGCAAGTAACAAGATTTATATGACACAAAGTAAAAAGATTCGTGATTCATGGTCCAACAACAATATTCATCATGTTCAGATTCTGGTATAGAAAACATCTACGAAAAAGAGGACATTGGTCTGTCAAACAAACAACATTTTGACATGATAAAATCACAACAAAAATGGACAACATGTATATATCTCATCTAATCTAACTTATAAAGGATGAAAGGGTTCGTAGTCATAACGAAGCCAGCCACGTCGCCTTTAAATCGCTGCTGCCACCGCCTGTAATTTTCGTTCCCCGCCGAGGGCATTTTCGTCATTTCGCATCTGGGCGTATAAAAGGCAGCCGCTCCAGTGGAGGTAACCTAGCCTTCCGCCCATCCCGCACTGGTGCCGCGCCCCTCTCCTCTCTCTCCCTCCAAACCCTAGCTAGACCGCGCCCGCCTCCCTGCCCCGCCGCCGTCGTCTCCTCCACCCGGCCAGCCGCCGCCACTCGCGCCCGTCTCCTCCGGCCAGCCTCCGCCCGCAACCTCCCCCCTCCCGTTTTTAGAAGGGAAGGGAAGGAAGAGAAGAGGGAGAGCGAGCGGGTCAGGCGACGGGAAGGGAAGAGGAGAGGGAGAGCGAGCGGGTCAGGCGACGGGAAGGGAAGATGAGAGGGAGAGCGAGTGGGTCAGGTGACGGCCATGGCCATGGCGCTCGCAGTCTCTCCTACCCCATTCATCCTCTCGATTCGCTGCCGCCGCCACCCCTATCTCTCCTCCTCACACATCCTCTCTCCTCGTCACCTCTGGCCGGAGGAGAACACTGCGGCGGCATGTCCTGGCGATGGTAGTGGGGGCGGGTGAGGCTGCAAGGCGACGAGCCGAGGCGGCGGAGGACCCAGTTCGTATGCTGTTGTTGCTGCCGATGGACGGATGAGGCGCTCTCAGGTCACTCCCCACGGGCCTCCTTCGTCTTCCAAGTCCCAACCATGGCCGGCTCCAACCCCTCCTCTGTTGTTGTTGTGCTCCTGTAGGATAAGAAGAAGAGTAGGCATCATCTCTGTATACATCCAGTGTATTTGGTTGGATTACTTTCGTTCTCTGAGAAATTTGGTGAGTCCAAGATTTAATTTCCTTGTTGAATAGACTGCATATAGGATGAGAATGTGTATGTTTGCTGATTTTGGTGGTTTGGACATGGATTTGAGGGTAGAGAAGGGACACATGAAGAGTATTTGGTAGAGGGATGTGTCCAACACTATTGTATATTTTCATCTTCCTAATTTCCCTCCTCCTTCCAGTGTACTTATTTGTGCAGATTTTGTTTTTGTACGCCTACAAGGTGTTCGATGAAAGTCTTAGTAGGCTGGAGGGAAGGAGTGCTCTATGTACCCGTGTGATTTCATTCTTCCAAAAATCGCTTAACAGTGTTTGATGAATGTCCTAGAAGTCTGGAGGAGAGGAGTGATCTATGTATGTGATTTCATTCTTAAAAAAAACCAGTTCCAGTCAATTATAACAAGATGATCTTGAGATTACTAAGAATCCATGAGGTAAATAAAAATGTAAAGAACAAAAAAACTATCCAATCAAAACATTAGTTCCAGTCAATCATAGCAAGAACCGCGTGGTAGAAATTTGCTTTTATCTTGTGGGTTCTCGACCCATAAACTAGCATTTGGTAGCTTGATTTCCTTCCCTGCTCGATAGGACTGTAGGAGACATGAAACTCGTTAGCCTATGATGTGATGTGGCTGCCGTTGGAAATTTATTTTGTCTATCACGAGGATACTATATTAAGCTTGAAATTAATCCTTTAGAATATTGTTCATGTTTTGCTGTTCTTTCTTTAGGTGGCACCCTCTTGGAACTGTTATGCATCCGCCCATGATAAAAAATCTGGTCCAAAATTATGTGGTGTACAGTTTCTCAAAAACTTGTTTGAATTTATCTAATGTGAGTAGCAACGATCTTGATATGATGCTTGAAAGTAAATTAGTTCAAGTTATCTATTTTATGTTCTATGCTTTGTAGACAAAAATACAGATGCTCAGTGCTATATATAATCATGTGGTATAAATAAGATAATTTAGCTATATAATTTTGTGCTTCAACCTCCTTTCAGTTTCAGATGGCCAACCATTAACTGTTAGAGATGAGAAGTACCTAATGTAAGACCCGAGGTGGGGTTCTAATGGTTTTGCTGGATGGCTGCAGCTAATCGAGTGGTGTGAGACCCCTCTTGCGTCCCCAAGACATTGGTCCATGCTTCTTTTTTTGGATGTGTGCCTCTGACAAGCAAAATTCTTGTTTTTGCAGCTACACACAGCAAGATTTTACACGTAAGATGTTTGCTTACATTCCCACCTTCAGTGCCTTGTAGAACTGCTACTTTTCATCTCACTTTTTCCTGCAATGTGTCATGTTCATAGTTGTCAATGTCAACCTCACTTGATATCTTTTGGTTTTGTTACGAGAAGATCAATATCTTTGATAAGATAGTAATGACACTTTGTTCTGCAATCTAGGAATGAATGGAACTTCAAGACCCTGTTGAACATGCACTCATTTTAGCCACAAAGAAACATAAGAACAATTGTGTTGGACAACCTCGCCCACAGGAGGAAAATCTCACAGTTTGGATGAGGATATGTAGTCCAAAGGTTGGTCAGGTCCTGATGGATTGAGAAGGTAAATAAATCTATTCTTGTGATTGATTTCTTTGTGCTTTTGTTTGAATTGATTTAAGAGGTGAGAAACCTTGAGATTTCTGAATGTTTTTTCCCAGTATGGTTGATCTTGGTTTTGGACAGACTCATGTTTGATAAGCCTTGTGTTTTGTGTGTTCTGGCCAAGGAGTGGAGAGGTTTAGGGACCATTATACTTATCTTCATGCAACTAACTGTATGTTTATATTCGTTAGCTATAGAAGTCTTCGTACTCTTTGGCCGTTTATATTAGTTAGTTCTGAAGACAGATAGTGAATTGATTTTGCAACTATAGTGGTTAGAAAATGTTTTTTTGTAATTTTTGACCGTTTAGATAGAAATGTGTCAACAATCTGTGATGTATAAATATTGCACTGATCATTAGAGCCTATAGTTTTGGGCTAAAAAAGAGTCTCAGGTTTGATCTTCAGTTTGATACAAATTTTGCAGCTTTGCAGCCCACGACATGCTTGAATTTTGGTACACGTAAGATGTTATATTATCCATTTTTATTATTTTTATAGGGTTATTGTTTTTCTTCATGTAGCATCATTTTTTTATTGCAGGCATTGACATATTTCTATCTGTGCTCATGCTAGGCAATATAAAGTCTTTAGTCTACACATTATCTGATTTTTAGCTGCTCATTATCCCATCATTTTTTTATTGCAGGCATTGAAAAATAAAAGAAATAAGAGACCCACGGCCTGTACTTAAGGTATGTTCTTCTTGCTCCTCCTCATGTGGTTTCATTCGTCGCCTAGGTTGATGCTTACTATGTCTGCCCTTGTTCTGCAAGGTCTAGGATCTGCTAGGTTGGTGGATCTGCGAGCTTGCGGTTCCTGTTGTTGATCAACCGCTGCTTCGGTTTGGTGGAGGTGTGTTCTGCTTGATCCTCCCCTTCTTTGTGTTTGCCATGGTTGTTTGTGCTTTCACTAGGGGAATGCTTGTATTACTTTATCTTGGCTGCTTCTCCTTCAGAATCAATATATCTTGATTATTTTCTCCTCCCCGTTATATTACTTATGTGCAATTCTTCTCCTTGTATTTGTTGAGAGGGAGTGTCATAAGTAAAATAGAAGTCAACTTATTGTCCTTTTGGGCCGCAGTTACATGAAGTAATGAACAAATGTGTGATGTGCCATGCCTGCAAGAAAGAGCTTCAGTCAGTTGCTTCGGTCTTGTGCCTGTTCCTTTATGGCCAGTAGACTAAACTCTTTCAGCTCATATATTCTTTGTGCTGGTACAGAATTTGGAGTTAACTAAAGTCGGATAATAATTGCATTATTCATGTATAGCATGACTAATCTAGGTTATTGCAAAAAACTTTCAGGTTTAATCAACCAAGTGAGTGCAGTTGCAAACCAGCTGTGCGGCTTATAGGAGCACTTGTGCCATCTTTGTACTGGTAAACACCATTCCCTTGATTGTTGATTAGTCATCTTCTCCTCCTGATATGATACTGGAAGGATGTCATCATGGAACGGTATCTTTTTTGCATGTACAAAATTATTTTTCTTAGTTTAAATCCGATAACTGCCCAGTTTTGTTAGAACGTGCCATACTGAGTTCATGGTTGGATTTTGATGTTTCCAGGTTGCTTTATGGAGGTCTCCACAAGCTTGCCGTCAGAAGACATTTTAATGGTTTGTTATCTCCCTTTCCATAGTTTTCTATCACTTATGCCATTCAGATGCCATGTCTGACTCAGGAACTGCTTACTTTCACATGCTAAAGAGCAAACAATTGGATTTCCTGTACTGCATATCTCTTATTTTTTTCGTTTGTGTGTTATAGTAACTAGCTGTTCTGGTTAAGGTACTGCTGAATCTGTTCCCACCAGAGCCCTCTCGTGGGCACGATATATATGTAAGGTACTAAGTTGTGTTATACTTCTATTCCCTTCCAAAGGGTAAACACTGAGTCTGACCCATATCATTTTGACAGTGAGGAAAACACAAACACCCTTGTCACTACTGGAGAGGATGGCCTAAAATTCTGGGATTTAAGCTAGCATAAACTCTACTAGGAACTGTGCAATCAATAGTTCAAATCTTTGTTGTCGACAAAACTACTGTTTGTCAGGCCATTTCTGATAGCATGTATGGAGCTGTGTCGAGGCTTATGCTTTGTAACAATTCCAAATTAAACAACTTAGTAAAGATCCAAATGGTAGTAAGATAAAGATATTACCCTATATAGCAGCTGAACTATGTGTGTTTCATTCCTATAAATGTGTACTGGGACAATGCTCACTGTTCACTGTATCTCTTTGGTGAAAACACACCTAAAATGGTATTTCACTTATAAGTAACTGTCTAATTTGCATGTTCCATTTTATTTCAGATGTAACACATTCTTTGTATGTATTATGATGGATTTTAGATATGCTTAGTTGATATCATTTTTTTCTCTTGACTCTAAAACAGGTATGTACAAGCTATTTAAGAGGGCCAAGAAGGCGGAATAGCCTCGCTTATACAGTTTCTGACTGCTAACAGTGCCATCATCAATGAGCTTCACTCTAAAGTCTGTTCATGAGAGGGTTGGGCTTCGTTCAATGCTAGGGCTGAAATTGGAGAATAAACATGGGGTTGACATGCCTGTGAAGTTCTATTAGGTATGCTTCTCTCTCTTCCCAAATCTTTCGGTTCCTGAAGCACAAACCCCGTCAGTTTGTCCATATGTAGATTTTTTTTCCTTCTTGTTGGTGCACTATTCTCAGGTTTTTTGTGTGTTTCTTTCTTGCGGCCAGCTTGACCATTTACTCTGGAAGGAGTTACTCAACTAAAAAAGAGCGAACAAGTTGAGATTCTTTTGTCTTGTCTATATTGTTCCTACAATGTTGTTTGGGTTGATTTTCTTGCTTTTTTGTAGTTTGTGGAGAGAGTTAAGTAGTAGGGTAGCCTTTCTATGGTGGCGATCGCATGCTGTGCAGCCAAGTGTAGTTAATTTGATGGTTCATGTTACAAGAAAAATCATTCCTCTGTTTGTAGGTTTCAGGTTCCTTTTGTTGTGAGGTGCTCCATGGCCCTTTGCTTGGTTGCTCTGTGGTGAGGCAGCAGAGATAATTAGCAGTCTTTGTATACTAACCAAGAGAACATCCATTTCATGATTTTGGGTATTGCGTTCTCTTTGCTAAACCATCTGCAGCTAGATGAGAGAAGTAGTAAGTAATATCAGGTGCATAATTTCTATCAGTCTGTGTATTCTAATGACTACTGATATCTCCTTTCCTGTAGTGTGGCACTGAATCAATAGTCATTTTTGCACAATCATGTGTCATGTTCCTTTATGAATCATATAATATCAAGAGACCACTTATGGAACTGTTCAGATTTTTATGGCAGCCCTAACTTCGCTAGGTAATAACTTTATTTGGTCTTTATCCAACTGGTTTTTATCATATCAAATTACTGCAGAGCGTACTATTTTTTTTGTCACCTAGCAACGGTGCCTTTCAGTTCAACTAGCAGTTTAAACCTCCGAAGGTTTAAGGTGAACAATGAGATATTTTTGGGTTTGTTTGAACTGTTGTGTCTGTCCACTTGAGTGCCTCCATATGTGGTTCTCCTGTTGCATTAGTTATATTTTTATTTTTGATCATCTTGCCCAAAACTAAAGTTTCACTACATGAAAAATGACTACTTTATTTTATACCATGTTATCCTCTTTCTTTTCCCCACAGGACAGCGTCTCCCCGTGTTCTCGATCCAGCGCCACCACATATCGTGATTCTGTATCGGGCGCAGGTCGTCGCCATAAGAGAGCCTGGCTGGTGTGGTCTTCATGCTTGGTGTGGAGAAGCACGGGAGGATGAGTAGGACGGGCATGGGGAAGGAGCAGCCAGGCCGGAGTTCCGGCGTTGCTCGCGTCTCGAATGGAGCCGGCCATCACTATGGGCTGCTGCTTGCCGGTCGTCGTTTCACAATTTTTTTACTGTTCTCTCATCTCCTATATGGTGTCTAAGAAATACTAATGTAGACAATTCAAAATTTTAAAATAACTTCTGGCCAATTATGTGGGGAAGGTGCAGCAAGCCGGCCCTCGCGTTGCTGTAGAGTGGAGCTGGCAATTTTATGATGGGTCTCTAAATATTTCAACTTGCACAGTTTGAATTAGCTTCACATGGTATATAGTTTGAACATAGGTATTCCTTAAGTTTTCATATAAAAGGTTTAGAATTATTACCCTCAGTGCTAAAACTCGAAGTTACTAACAAATGCAAATGTTTCTGTTACGAAAGGTTTAGAATCATTACCCTGGATGCTTGAATTTGGACCTTTCACCTTATTTGGGTAACATAGAGCCAAATGGCACATTGTCTAAATACACGATTCAAAACACTTTGGGTTCGACATGTTCTCTATCCTTGATCAAATATAAAATTACTAAAAAAAAGCAAATATTTCTCAACACGAACATGGTTTCAAATGGGTCTCTGCGCCATTTGGCGCACCGGGTCATCTAGTTTCAGGAAACAAGCACAGATGCATTACCGTGTAGTACTAAAGTATTGAAGCTGCTGACATTTGACACAAAACAATCGCAAATACAAAGTTGTACTTGTTGTCTCCAAGTGCCGACTTTTGACAAAAAGCAATGGCATGTATTGCCTACAAAATACATTCAACTGCGATGTGGGGAACTAAAAGTGGGCAGGGTTAGCTGGTGAATAGTGTGGAAGAGGATGTGTGGTGGTGACTGCAGTTGTTGAACTAGTCGTCGGGAGGTGGATCACCGACGGTGCACGGTCGCGTAGCAGGCGGTGGAGCGACCGACGGGAGGTTGGGGTTGGCGGCGCGGGCGCCTGTCTTCACAGGTCAAGGCTGCTGCTTGGGGCGCCTTTCTTCACCTGCCAGGGCCGCTGCTTGGGCGCTGGTCTTCACCGGCTAGGGCCGCCGCTCGGGCGACGGTCTTTGTTCACGGGCGCGCGGCGCGTATCGGGAGTGGGCGGCGGCTAGGGTTAGCAATGCGAGAGAAAAAAAAGAGATGCTGTGAATCGGGAACTGAGGATGAGACTTGAGGTCGAGTACTCTGTAGTTGTTTCTTGTGTGCGACCACTGGGCTGGCTGGACGGGCCTTAGGATGGGCTTTTGTTAATCGGTCTATACGGTCTATTCGGTCATGTGCATAGCATGACCGATCATTCCAAAACAAATTCGGTCTTCTATTTTCACAGACCGTTTTTTATTCGGTCTTTTCAAGTTTGGTCTTTTCGGTTTCGGTCTCGGACTTTTCGGTTTCGGTCTTCGGTCTTCGGTTTTTATGCCCGGGGTGAGACGCAGTAACCAAACGCTCCCTGGCCTCCGTCGGAGTGAGTAACGACCACATATGGATGAACGCCGTGGCCCTGAAGATAACCTGCAAAAAGTGAATGTTTGTTGATCGGTTAAAGACTAAGTCATTTCTGCAATTCCATATTGCCCACAAAAGTGCACAAACGCCAACCCGAATGTGTCTTGCAATGTCAGAATCCACCCCATCTAGCCATGTTCCAAATAACATGCTAATAGAGGTGGGCTGACTAATATTAAAAGCAATATGAATCGACCGCCACAGAATCTTAGCCAACGGACAATCGAGAAAGAGGTGTTTGATGTTTTCATTATGATCACAGAAGCTACATCGAGACGGACCTACCCAATTACGTTTTGCAAGGTTATCCTTAGTCAAAATGACTTGTTTATGCACAAACCACATAAACACTTTAATACGTAAGGGTACCTTAACTTGCCAAACATGTAAGGAGGTAGGGATGACAGTAGAGTTAATGACATCCTGATACATTGATTTGACCGAGAACACACCGTTCTTAGTAAGTTTCCAATGCAGCTGATCAGGGTGCGAAGACAACCGGACATCCATTAAACGACGAACCAGATGGAGCCAGGCCTCCCAACGATTTCCAACAAGCGTCCGCCTAAAATTGATATTGAGGGGAACGGATTGTAAAATAGTAGCAACATAGGCACCTCTACGTTGGACAATGTTATACAAAGAAGGATATTGAAGTGCTAGTGGGGTCTCCCCAAGCCACGTATCCTCCCAAAACCTCGTCGTTGTACCATTCCCAACAATAAATTTAGTCTTGTTGAAAAAGATTTGTTTAACTCTCATCAAACCCTTCCAAAAGGGCGAGTTGGAAGGTCTCACAGTCACCTGAGCCAAGGTTTTAGCAAAGAGATACTTATTGCGTAAAATCTGTGCCCAAGTGGCCTCCGTCTCAGATGACAACTTAAAAAGCCACTTGCTAAGGAGACATATATTTTTGATTTCCAGATTTTCAATACCTAGGCCACCTTGGTCCTTAGGTCTGCAGATAATATCCCACTTCGCAAGTCTATACTTCCGTTTAAGCTCATCAATTTGCCAAAAGAATCGGGATCGATAGAAATCTAGCCTTTTCCTAACTCCGACCGGAACCAAAAAAAAGGATAATAGAAACATAGGCATACTAGTAAGGACCGAATTAATCAGAATTAATCGACCTCCATATGACATGAGCTTTTCTTTCCAACAGCTCAGTTTCTTTTCAAAACGATCCTCAATAATAGGCCACAAGCTTTGTTAGTTGTATCTTGTATGATAGATATGGAATTTCAGTTTGATAGTTTCAGCAATAGTTATCTATTAATTATTGTCAATCTGACATACTTTTGTCACCTTCTATCATGTTTTAAGCTGTATGGATGGATGATTTCTGCCATGTTTTTCTTCTTCTTCATTTTCATGTGGAAGTATTAGATATCCTGGGGATGGATGTTTTATTCGAAGAATGTCCCAGAATTTGTGAATCTCGGTGTACAAGAATCAACATGAATGCTGAAACATTTTTTTTTGCTGAAGGTAGTATTTTTTTCCTGTTCCCAAGCATTTCTCCTCATGTTTGCTTCTAAAATGTTACTGGCAAGGCTTATATGATTCATAGGAGTTCACTTAGCAAGGATTATATGATTCATGGGAGTTCACTTAGCAAGGCTAATATTTATCAGTTATTATGAGAAATGGCGTTCTTATGATGAAAGCTATATCGTTTTCTGGAAAATCAAAATTGTATTACTGATCCCATGCAATGGTTAGAATCGTCCTGTTTTTTCTAATTGTTCATAACCATGGAGATATGTCATGACTTTGATAATGATTTCATATAGGAAATATAAGGTCCACACGGGTAAGTCTCTATTGGGCAGCCTTTTCTTTTCAGTTTTAGGAATCCTTGGCATAAGGTGTTATATATTTCCGTTAATCTTACCACGTATATTTCTCAGTTTTAATATACTACTTTTCACCATATTTTGACTGATTGTTTTAATGAACTTTAAAGGATTGTCAAATGTGATTATCGGAAGATTAACTTAAATGCTCAATCTTGGCGACAAATACTTATTGTGTGTTGTGTACATTAAATATATTACCTTATGTACTTCTTTTCACTGTCATTTTACTATTATTTCTCTCATGCTCAATCTCAGATCGTTTCCTTCACTGTCTATTCTTGCTATTATTTCTCTCCTGCTCAATCTGAGGGATGTGGAAAATCACACAGTTTGTTTGGCTTGTCTCATAGGTCATATATCAGCTCCGTATCATGTTGCAGAGGAAAAACTTCTCACCATATTCAGGCATCTGTGGGAAGGTATGCCTTCAGAGAATCGGATCTTAGTCACTCTCTCTGTTACTCATCACTTAGTGAATTTTGTATGGTAGCATCACATTTGTTCTGTAGAAAAAACTAGGCCTACCAGAGGAAGGCCTTCTGAAGAATGACAACCATTGCATTGTTGCTCTGCCTGTTCATGTTGAGAAGTTCAATTCTTTTTCAAGCATGCTAGAATATATATATGGGAGCATTTTATATGCTATTGAGCTATAAAACTTTACATGCTCAGTTTTCTTGATCTGTATTTACCATTTGAGCCGAATTGTCTCATTAGGGATGCATCAACATACAAACTCACCCTTCAGTTTACTTACGACGTTTCTTATGGTGCAACAGCTTGAGATTATATGAAGAGAATTTTTACATGTTCAATGCAGGCTGTTTGTTTTCACTTTCTAATCAATGAAGTACATTTCATTGATAGACTAATCTTAATTGATGAAGTAGATTTAGTTGTTGCAGTGGCACAAGCTCGGCGCGGCCGCTACGACCCCAATCTTTGGATTATTATAAGGAGAGGCTGATCGTGCAGGTGGTGAAGATGCTCAAGCCTAAAGCCAAACCTGATGCCTTCGACGCCACCATCCCGGAGCTCATCTATATTGGCTTCGGATGGCTGCCGTTGTAGTTTCTGTACTGGTGGTTATGGTGGTAATTGTTACACTGTGAAATAAGTTTTCGAGAAATATACACATTAGTATCATTAATATTATATGCCTCTGTTCAACGCACATGCAATTAACTAGTTATAAATCAAACATTTGTTTGTATTCATGCCAAAATTCTGGAATAGAACTTGCACAAACATCATTTCACTAAATCATCAAAACTTACACCAACATCATTTGGTTAAATCATCGCAAGGTATGACAAGGGCAAAATCCTCTTTTCAACTGCCGCTTGATGGTCTGTACAGCTGTACCTACGCAGGAGAGGGATATTTGAGTGTCATGTCTCATGTGTGTATATGGCCAATATCTGAAAAAGGCATATATAAAAGTAAGTCCAATTTTAAGCATCCGAAGATACCAGCATCCATAACTCACTGTTTCAGGATAAAGATGTTTAGGCCCTATACAGTGCATCTTCCATAGGTGCTTATGTTATGGAGTTTCCAAGAACTCTTGGCTAGGATCTCGATCAACAAGGAAATAACATGCACTACTGGTCAGTCATAGTAAGTACGTCCAAGTCTGGCTGGAACCATATGGCGTTCATGGGCTCCTTGGCATAAAAGGAAGGGTAGTAGCATTGCTCTTGGAATGAGTAAAACGCCTGCTTCCTGCCACCACCGTTGGTCTCGTTATAGTTTGGTAGGAACATCTTGTTACATAAATCTTCTCCGACGGGTGGCACAGCAATTAAAGCATTCTTCCTATCCCAAAACACGGCCGCGCCCTCCATCCCTTCCAACTCTGACCAAACCATCCGAGACCGATCCAGCTTGAACATTTTCATGGACCCATCTTCACCGTTTTCTCTGACAATGGTGATCAGCTCCTGCTTCCACTCCACCAAATAGCTATAGTCCCATTCCGTAGAATGCACCTCATCGCTTCCACGTATTGGCTGATCCGGCTTTTCCATGACGTTACATTCCATTTCGTCCTTGTTCAGGTCCACGACTCCAAGCCTGCCATTGATGTCTAGAAAATAGAAGAGTCCGTCCAGGAAAACGGGGTTGTGAGATGCCATGAAGAAGGGCACGTCATAATCGCCTACGCATTCTTTGCTCCAATTTTCATCTCCCATTCGCCATGTTCGTATGATGGTAACTTGGCCGCTTGGGTTAGTTCCTGCGGCGAGGACCACGAAGTCCGGAGAACCCGGCACTGAAGAAAACGACAATCCTTTGAGGACAGGGACTTTCAGAGGTGGAATAGCGATCACATGGCCGCCATCAGGATAATTCTTGAACGGATTCACTAGGAAGAGCATGTGGTCGCCGGCTCTCGACACGATGACCCAGCCGTTCTTTGTGAAATGTAGTAACTGCGATCCTTGAGATTCCAGACCTGAAACAGGGATGTTTACCCTGATGCTATACTTCTTCTCGCTCACCGGATCAAAGATCTCGAGAAGATCCTCCTTGTTCCTTCCTGCTGGTCGAGTTGTCATGAGCACTGGAGAGACTTTTGCATGCTGGATCGGGCTCTTAATGGAGTTCCACTGCTTGCACACAGCTTTCTGGTGTAGGAAATCGATGAATGAAATCTTGTGTGCTAGTAACTGCAACAAGTCGGTATGGAGGTCACACCAATGCCTCTCCTCTGGAGAGGCCGCGATACTCATCATCATGTCCTCTGTTTCTTGCTCTCCGCAGCAATGTTCAATTCTTGTATGCATCACCTGCCAAGGTATACATGTTAAACTAGGGTACTCAACCCAGTTAATTTATCAGTAATATAATCATGTACAGACTTACTTCACTGGAGACATTATCAGAAGTGTTGATAGTTCGTGCTGCTTCCAGACCAAAGCTGCAAATAACATATACATATATATATATATATAGAGAGAGAGAGAGAGAGAGAGACATTAAACCATAGAATTCATCGAGCACACAAATACTAGTATTCCTACAGTAAAACTTGTTCAAATCGAGCGAGTGGAATTGAACTTACCTAGTGGGAAGAGCCCAGAAAACTTGGTCCTCACCGTCATCATTATCATCATCACATCCCTCGACAATATTAAGACAAATGGTCATATCATCAAGACAAACGGTATAGATACCAAATACACCGCAAACTTTGCGCAGCACATGGATGCAGTTGGGTTGGGTTCCCGCTTCAGTGGCCGACGGGACCGAGAAAGTAAACCGGCCTACAAAGAACGTTTTGTCCCCAATAGTTTCTACCGTCTCCCATGCATTATCTTCATCATTCCATCGGAAAACCTTCACATCCACCACCTCTCCCGGGTACCCAAAGATGCAGCAGCGCACCAAGAAGAGCTCGCCATTGGGACACGGCACCGGGTAGCACTTGTACTCAGCGTGCACTGGGCACCGCGGCGGGGGTGTCATATCCATCCTCTCGACCACCGGCGCCGGGCCGGACACGTCAAGGGCCACGAAGGATAACATGGTCGTCGCATACACCTTCCCCTGGTGGCCACGGGTTATGGGGCCGTCGAACTGGTCGTTCACCTCGACGAGATCCACAGGGAGACAGGACCACTCGGGGTCGCCGGGGCGGCAGTGGAGAAGGTACCTCTCCCTGACGAAGTCGAGCACGACCGTACAGTCAGGCGGGGTTTGCGCCGAGAGCGTGCAGCCGAACCATAGGTACGGCTCTGGCGCGTCCTCGGGCAGCGGCGGGAGAGCGATTACGGTGGGGGCCGACAACAACGGAGTATCAGCGAAGCTCACCAGGGAGCATTCCTTGCTTTGCTCGTCGACCATGAGCGACCAGTCTCCGTCGAGGCCGAGGCATCGTTTCCCTTGCAGAAACGGCACGTCCGGCGTCTGCGTCTCGTCCCAGGGGCTGCATCCGTCTAACGGCGCGAAGAGGGCGGGTTTGCTTGTCCCATCGAATTGTACCACCCACGGCGGCTGCTGCGGCTTGGCCATCGACTACGGTTTCTTCGATCTAAATCGATTTGAAATCTTCAGAGGGCTTCCATCTATATATATCGATCTCAAGAGATATGCAGTCCGTGTCAGACAGACTCTCGTCAAACAGATCGTTGGGCCGGCCCAATGCCTACAGGGCGCACGTACTAGGACAGTAAACGTTTCAACTCTTGTATCATCATCAGTATATTCTACATAACCTAGCTAGGTTTACTTTACTTGGGTTTTTTTTGACTCTTTTCTATCAGTAAAAATCAAACCAATGGGGAGGTGACAGCTATTTAGTTGGGGACCTGATAGGGTACACTGCATTGGATGGCTCTACCACTTGACGTTGGATTTGCTCCACCAGTTCGCTATTGGTCCAACGTGTGCCCAAACGGCGTGTTCTGATTAGGTTGCATGTGTGGGCTGAGACCGGTGTTTGATTGGATCTGCATGCCCATCACTTGGCCACCGCTTTGTTTATTTTTTTCCCTCTTTCTTATTTCCTTTCTCTTACATGCCGTACGTGTGGCGCGTCTTCCTCAGCAGGTGCGCCCATTTTTTCTCGCATATTCTGTTCTTCTGTTGGGAGAGTGCCACATCGAGGTCGTTTGTAATTTTCCTTCCATTCGTAAGAGCATCTCCAACAGACGCGCTAGATTAGCCGCGCTCTGGAAAAAACGATTATATTATGCGTGCGGAACCGAAGCTGGCGCTCCAGCAGCCACGCTAAATCGCACGCGAGGTAAAGTTGGTTCAGTGCACTGAGGAAAACGGCATCGCGCGTTGTGTACTTGGTGCGCCAGCTCGGCACGCTAGACAACAAAGATTTGCGTGCGAGCGACCAACTGTCGCCCTGACCTCTCCGACCGCCCTGCCTTCGCCCCGCCCTGCGCCGCCGCCGGCGAAGTTCCACCGATGGAAGGCCGCACAAACATCCCCCAACCCCTCACTACACTCGCGACCCCTCCGCCCCCGCAAACCCTAGCACAGGGGTTGACCTTCGGCTTCTCACCAGTTGAGCTGATGCTTTTTTCTTTTTTGCAATGAAAACAGAGTTTTATTCCAAATTGATAGAGTTACAGTTGAAATGTAAAAGATCCTCGATACATGGTGGTCCTAGATGCATCAACACAACTTGGTACACTCTACGCGACTATAATTTGCCAAGCGGTCAGAGATTCTATTATGATCCCTATTTAATTTCTGGGGGATAAACTCCCTATATATCCCTCATCAACGCCTTAATTTTAGCTACAAGATATCCATAGGCAGAACGAATCAATCCATCTCCTGTCAAACTCGATAACGCCACACAAGAATCAGATTGAACAATCACCAGACAATTGGAGTGTTGTATAGCAATTGCCATCCCTTACATAAGCGCATGTATCTCCACTTCCAGTGCATCATTGCAGTTGAGCTGATGCTACGCCTAAGATATTTGTATTGCTATAAAAAAACAAGTATAATGAGGTCATACCAAACAGGGAGATTAATATATTAATGATCTAAAGTTTTTAAAATTTTGGAACTCAAAAGCTTTGGGGCTCCTGTGCCGTCCCACACCACAGGCGCAGAGGAGCTCAACAAAGGTGATTGCCACGGGCAGCTGACCAAATGGAACTCTGAAACCAATCTTGAGTGGTGAGAAAGGACCACCCATGCATACAATATATGCCAAACACAGTTGACATAAATACACCCCACCAAACAAAATTGTCAAAAATGCCACGATGGAAGCATGTTGTGCCAACACGTGTACCTTTCCCCATACAGCATGGCGGAAGCCACTTCCAACCATACAGGGTGGTTGAAGCACCCTGCTGCGACAGGCCTGAGGTCATCTGCGTGACAACAGCCTTCCAGCAGGGCATTTTTGACAACTTTATTCAGAGGGGTGTATTTTCTATCAATTTTGTTCGGCAAGGGGTTAGATATGTAAAAAGAATCTTGCGTATGTACTCTATATGCTCTCCGTCCTCTCAGCCAAAACCATTATCCGAATCATACGGAAATTGTTAACCAACTATTCACTGGTTCAGAAGTGATCACAGAAGACACACCATCAAAGTGAGATCTCTCGAGGTAGGACTCGCCATGATACAAATATTGCAGATAAAAGAACAGGTAAATTTAACAATTAAGGCACCCATAAGTGAACATAAACATAACATGCACGGTGGACAATTTTTTATATGTAGGAATCAATCCTTGTAAATTTGTGTATAAACTAAAAATGATTGGACAATCATGTGCTCAAATACATTCCAACCAACAAGTTTTTTAACATTTGAGATGAGCTTCTGAACTAAATGTTTCTAGCCAACTCTTCAAGCCAACACGGTGTGTAGGTAAAAGAATATGTGATGATGGGCGGTTGGCTAGAGAATCTATTGAATTGGGTATAGTTTGTTGGCCATATGTTGCCTATGCCTTCAACCTTTGAGGTACTCAAGTGATAGGCCACTCCCTTCTCCCTGGATCCACTAGTCAGGAACACGATCTCTCTATAAGGGTGAAATCCAAGTATTATAATATCAGGATTATAACCATAGGACACTTCATCATCCATTTGAAAATCTTCGACGGGGTTAGTATCAATGAGTTCCCATTTATTTTTTCCTTTCTTGCTCTCTGCTAGGTAACACCCTTCATTCTTTACTTCATCTTCATCGCTGTCGGAGTTCCATTCAAAGTTATCTCCAACTGTACCTTTCTTTTTGTATCCTGGAAGATGGGAGCAAAATGAGTTGTAGTTAACATCTTTTAACACCCAAGGTCCATGGAATTGTCCGCGGTGATGTGATAGAGCGTGCTCAAGGTCATTGTCATGCTTGAATACCCACTGCATTTGGCCAGATGATTCGCTAAGGACCCAAACCCGAAGACGATACTTATCAAGAGCTGCAAGGTACACCCCTTGTTCTGACCTTTCTAGATAACGAGTTGGATGTACGCTCAATCCCTTGCCCATGGGTGGTTCAATTAGGCAATACTTCTTGTTGGACAGGGAGATTCTGCAAAACCAAAGCATTGTTTGAAATATGTGACCATAAAAACTTACCAAAGTAAAGAAATCCTTCCACCAAGGGAAGGCACATGAAAAGGGGTATATACACAACAAACCTTAAAACGAAATTAGCTTGGCGTTGCAAGTAAAGTGCTCCTCGCCAGTAGACAGCGTGTTCTCGCCATTCCACGGGCGAGTATGTGATGTTGGTCCTTGGAGCACCCCCTTCTCGAACAAAGGACCTCTCTTCCCATTGACCTTTCTTCGAAGAGAAGACACGGAAGATCCATGAAGACGACGAACCTGACGTCCACCTAGATTCCTTCACCAGGGGATCAAAATGCTCCATCTCTTTCCCATGACCTACGAAAAACGTACGGGGGATCACGAGCACCTCGTAGTGTGGTGACACCATTGGATCAAAGACTAGGTACCTATTGAACGTAATTTGTCTGACGTGGCCAACCATCTGCAACGGAGGCTTGGGCGCCGGCGGGCACAGGGGCAAATGATGGCAACGCCGTGTAGCAGGGTTAACCACGTATCTACTGAGCAAGAGGAGGCCGTTGCAGTGATCCACAATGCCATATCGACAACCCTTACGGTAACCGTGCTGAGGAACCTTGATGGACGTGTTGGTGTCCGGAAGGAAGTCGAGCCCGCCGGTGATGGCGAGGCCGCCCGTGGAGGAGGAGGGGCGGGCGAACAACTCGGGGAACGTGTGCGCGTCGAAGTGGAGGAAGATGCCATGGAACGAGAGCGGGAGCAGGTCGGCGCGCAGGAGGCGGCGGGCGTCGACGGTGGCGCGCCAGTCCCTGCAGACGCAGCGGGACGCCGCGAGCCAGCGCGGCGCGAGGTGGCGCAAGACGTTTGCTAGCATGTCCTCGGGCAGGATGCTCGCCGGAGTATGCTGCTCACCGAGCTCCTCCTTGGCGTGGTCAGCGGAAGCAGTGTCTCCATCGGAAGAGCCCGCGGAGGGCGCCCACGGTCTGGGTCTGGGGTCGAGCAGCGCACCGTCCATGGCCATCACCGCTCGAGCAAGCTTCGGTTCGGTAGTAGCGCTCGATCCTTTTAATTACTGGGGGCAGAAGCGCCGTACACGTTTAATTTAAGACCCGAGTCCAGGTCTGGCCACCCTGTCTGTTTCAGGGATGCAATTCCTCCAGATCCGTTGTAAATACGATTTGTCTTTCCTTTTCCATCACAACTTATAAATAAAAACAATAGGACGCCGATAAGTACCGAACGTTCGGTCTGGGCCCCAGCCCGAACGACTCGTTCGGTACAGGAGAGCGATCCATCGAACGCTTTAGTTCGGCAAGATTCACGGGAGCGCCTATACGACGCTCTTTGCGTCGAACAGGCGTTGCTTCGCACAGAGGGTCCCACTGGCGGGCTCAATGGCTGATTTTCTTCGCTCCTGTTTCTATTTTCGGTTCCTCGTTCTTTTTTCTTTCTAGACTAGTAGCTGCTTCTGTTTTTTCCTGGTTGGACTTGCAGCTGCTTGTGTTTCTGGCTCGACACACACCTAGTATCCTATTTCTTTCACTTCTTTGATGCTCCCTAGTAATTTTTGTTCTTGTAAACAAAACATCTACATGACAGGAACCGACACAGAAAGTAGGAACAGGGACATAAAACTGGTTCTTGCCGCTGTTTCATTGCTACACAAGAAACACAAAGCTGGTTCTTCATTAAAAAAATGTCAAGGCACTCAAAATTGTTCTTCAATTCAAAACTTGTTATTCAAATTGACAAATTATTCTTGGATTCCAAAAAATTCATAACAAACAAAGAACGTCCTTGAATTCAAAAAAAGTTCTCGGAATTTATTTATTTTCACAGATTCAAAAATATTTGAGCCATTGAAGAAATTTTTCTTGGGGTGAAAAAAAATGTGCAAGGCAATCAATAATTGTTCATTGAAAATGGAAAATCCTCTTGGATTCAATTTTTTTAAGACATTAAAAAATCATTCTTGGATTCACTAAATGTTCAAAGCATTAAAAATGTTCTCTGAATTAAAAAATTGTTCATGGATTCAAAAAATGTTATGTACATTCAAAAAAGTGTTCTTCGCAAGAAAAATGTTCAACTGAGTCAAAAAATTGTTCTTGGATTCAAAAAAAAAATGTTCAAGTAATTAAAATTTTGTTCCGGATAAAAAAATGTTCAAGGCATTCAAAAATTCTTCCCAAAATTTCAAAATTGTTCTTGGTTTCAAAAGATTGTTTAAAGCATCTAAAAATTGCTCTATGAAATTGAAAAATGTTCTTGAATTCAAAAAATGTTCAAGAAATTCAAAATTTGTTCCTGGATCAAAAAATGTTTAAGTCATTCAAAAATTGTTCCTGGAATTTCAAAATTCTTCTTGGATTCAAAAAAAGTTCAAAGCATCTAAAAATGTTCTTGGATTCAAAGAATTTCATGACATTCAAAATTATTATACGATTCAAAAAAATGTTCAAGGCATTCAATGTTCTTGCAGTCAAAATTGTTCATGGATTCAAAAATGTTCGATGCATTCAAGAAGTTCTTGGATTAAAAATGTTCTAGGACATTCAAAAATTGTTATCTGAAATTAAGTTGTTCTAGGATTCAAAAATGTTCTTCACATTAAAATTTTGTTCTTGGAATTCAAGTTCTATTCATAGATTCTAAAAAAAAATACTATTGTATTCTAAAAATGTTCTCAGACTGAAAAGTTGTTCTTGGAATTTAAATTGTGTGCTAAGGTCCATAAAATGTTCTCAGAATTCAAGGTGGATGTACAAGGTCCCAACATAGATCGCAAGGCATGATACATATTGCTATGCATGTATAAATTCATTTGAGAAAAATAATTTAAATAAAATTACATTAGTTAATTTAAACTCTATTCATGCTTAATTCATTTCGGATGAAATTATTATTAGGTGCTATATAAACTGTCAATTCATGTTCAGATAGATAGTTATCAAACATTGTACCCATATAGAGCGAAAAAAAGAAAGTCTAGAACAGAATCCCTATTTCTGGCGCGATATTGTTGTGTGAGGTACATAGGAAAATAGCAAGAAAAACAAGAACACATTCGTTTAGAACACTTGCACACTGGAAACACTTTTGTTTGTCATAGGAAGTAAACAACGAGATGCTTTCTGAGGTATATGTTGATCAGCTAAAATGGATATACACATCGATGTAGCAAATATTTGTGACTACTCCTTTCCTTTCTAGAAACATCTAAAGCGCTCTTTCTCTTCCTGGTTGAAGCATCATCCAGTGCCACAAAGTCTATTTTGTTCAGGTCAAATTTTGCCATTTTGTAAGCACCAATCTGCCAAATTTGAGGAATGATTCCCTAAAACAGTAGAAAAGAAAAAAAAAATACACAAACTAGTTACTAAAGATCAACAAACAGCAAGCTAGTATTTTTTTCAGGAAGCAACTGGCTATTATTTAATTAACCTCGCAAAACTTGCAGTCTAGAGAAGTGGATGTTAAGCTGTCAAACATACATGAGGTGCTTCAAGTTAAATTAACTAAACAAACAGGTTATAGTAGCGGCTAGTACATCCATAGCAGATAAACAGAGCTCTCGAGAGCGATATATAGAGTGGTTGTCTCCGGGAAAGAGAATGTGTGGGGGTCAAGAGCATTACTAACAATAGTACAATATAAAAAGAAAAACTTGAAAAGAAATATCATTTTTGACAGTAAATTAGGAAAATTCACAACATCATAGTCCTTCATGATTTTTCCATCCCATAAATCCATGTAAAGGAATCAATACAGAGCAGACCTATGGTTGTACATGTCAAATAAAAATGTAAGATGGGTCATTTGAAAATGCCAACTAAAGATATTAGAAAAACATTTTCAAGAAGAATATGCATGATTGGTTAACTCAGGTGCTTCCCTGCAATGGGTAGTTCTCAAGGGAAGTACAGACTAACTAGACAATACATTACCTGGACAATCTTTTAATAGGTGATAGCCTCCTACGACAGAAAATCCATAAAAGAAAAACGCGAACAATGGAAAATAGGAAAAAGGAAACAAACCAGGTTTGATGTTATCTTGTTTATTTGATGTTGAGTGATACAATTTGATGCGAAGAAATTGATTGTTTCAAACAGATTGTTCACACAAAAAGAAGGTCTAGTGGAATGAATCAACTCTAGGGAAGTAAAGCTGTTTAAAAAAATGGAAAATCAATACCACTATATGTAGAAGCAGCATATGTACGAAAACAAGAACTATATGGTTAGCACGACAATTCCACTATATCTATAAGCACCAGACCTAAACCAAAACTCCACCCCTAACTTATGAATAACAAGCCAAGTACCAGAACTAAAATAGTAGAACTGCTACTTGTACTTGATGAAACGGTTTACCTTTGCCCTGTAGAACAACAACGGTCTACTGGATCTGAGCCAAATCTGCCCACAAAAATAGAAACACTTGGCAAATACAGTTAGCTAGGAAACTAACAAAAAACGGGGAAAACCACAAATCTGACTGAAAGGGGAGCGAAGATATGACAAACCTGGACCAAAATTGAAGTGCTATCCTGGGGAATAACACGCCACACCGTCTGTCAACAGCAAAAGAAGAAGAAATCAGGAAACCTAGCTTCTATCAAAGAGATACGTCAGATGAGAAACCCACAAAATCAGCGCGAGGAAATGAGGTGAGACAGATGAAGATGAACCATCCACCTGCCTCCAAAGACGCAAAGCGGATGAGAAGCGAACGACAGTGAAGAATCAAGAGGAAGAGAAGGAATCCGCTGCCGCGGAAGAATCGGGGGAGATGGGCGCGTCACCTGCTTACGAGGGCGACAATGCTCTTGCCGGAGTAGGATCCCGGCAGGAAGAAGCAGATGAACGCGAGATCTGCCACACGAACGAGGAAGGGGAGTAGAAACAGTCGCTGGGTTCTCTTTCCCTGTGGAGTCTGAGGAAAACACGAGGAAGGAGAGAAACAACGAAGCGATAAAAAGGCCGGACCAAATCGGGTCGAAGGGTGTGCGGCGCCTCGACACTTTGACGCAGAATGCGTCAAATAGGATATTCCAAGATTCACCCCCAGCACGAACGCAGCAGCCAGCTCAGGCACGACCAGGCCTAGTAATGGGCCTCCCATCACCCCATGTGCTCCCGCGGATCATGATCATAAAAAAAACATAACATGATCATAAAAAAAGCCTTTCCACTGACTACTATGAAGTTGAAAAAATGGATCCATACTAATTATGAAAATGAAAAAAAACTGCCAGAATTTAAGAACACGGAGGAGAAACTTTGGCAACAAAAATGTTTCAACAAAAAATGCCCATGTTTATATAAAACAAAATTTCCATGACCAAAAGCAATCAGTTTGCTACGGTTAAAAATCCAAGCCAAAAAATACATGGTTTTTGCGTATTGTTACAAAATCCAAGCCAAACTTTGGTATAATGCAAATAGTTTGCCATGGCAACATCATAAAGGTCGAATAGGTAGTAAATCTTGCCATGGCAATAAAAATTGAAAATTGCCATGGGAATTTATGTAAATTTGCCACGTAAATAAGGGTCAAGTTGCCATCGGTAAAAAAAGTAAAACTTGCCATGGCAATAAAGTTATATATTGCCATGGGGCATTTAGGTAAATTTGCAATGTTAATGAAGTTATATTAGCCATGGCAATAAAAATTCAAATATTGCCATGGGGATTTAGATAAATTTGCAAGGTTAATAAAATTCAAATAAATAGTAAAACTTGTCATGGCACTACAACTAAAAAATGGCCATGGGGATTTAGGTAATTTTGCCATGTTAATAAAAGGTAAATTTTACATGGCAAATAAGTATTAAAACTTGCCATGGCAATAAATATTAAAAAATGGCCATGGGAATTTAGGTAAATTTGCCATGTTAATAAAAGGTAAATTTGCCATTGCAAATAAATATTAAACTTGTCATGGCAATAAATGTTAAAAAATTGCCATGAAGATTTAGGTAAATCCATGTTAATAAAGGTGAAATAATTAACTTGTCGTGGAAATAAAATATAAAAATAGTCATGGGGATTTAGGTGAATTTGCCATGTTATTAAAAGGTAAATTTGCCGTGGCAAATAAATAGTAAAACTTGCCATGGCAATAAATTTTAAGAAAAAATTTTAAAAAATTGCCCTAGGGATTTAGGTAAATTCGCCATGTTAATAAAGGTGAAATAATTAGTAAAACTTGCCATGGCAATATTTGCCATTTTGTGTTGATTTGACCATATAAAGAATTACAACGACAATTTTAAAAATCAAAAGTTGCCGTGGCAAGAAAGCAATGAATTTGCCATGATCCAAGGACTAAAATTTCCTTGATTTGATAACTATATTTTCCATCTTTCAGGAAGCAAATTTGCTATGATGTGTAAACTAAATTTGCCATGATTAATTAACTAATTTTTTGATGTTTACATGGTCAAAAAGTATAAGATTAGTTGTCATGGTCTACCAAAAAATGCCATGGTGGAAAACAGTAAAATTACGCCATGATCCAAACTCAAAAGTTGCCATGGCAAGAAAATAATGAATTTTCCATGATCCGAGAACTATATTTGCCATGATTCGATAACTATATTTGCCATCTTCCAGAAAAATTTAAGAAAAATTATACAATGAGACGGCAAATTTAAGAAAAATTGTACAGTACAATACATGTTTAGTCCTGAATCCTTCTCTCTAAATGAAAAGCAAGCTTTGATTACTCCATATCCCTTTTCAGTTTAATTATCTCTGTTGCCATTCAACAAAGATGACCACAAACTCTAAATGTACCTTTCCCCACTGCAAAAATTCAGCGCACATAGTCTGATCATTTATTTTCTTCCCAAATCTCAGCTACAAATCTCATAGCCTATCACCACTACAACAAATCTAGGGACAAAAATTGCCATTCCGTCTTGGAATACTAGTATGCATCTCTGTTTTGTTAAGATCACACAAAACAGATGATTTTTAGACAATAAAGTGGTAATGAAATACACAGAAAAAGGTTGTTCTATTGGTTCAGTTAACACATTCAAAAGAAAATTGTTAGCGATTGTGTGTGTCATGTATTCTGTTAGTCCTAGTCTTCAGGCTAGTGGGTGAGTTAGTTAGCTGAGTCGGCATGTACTATATAAACTGTGTAACCTCGGATTGTGAATATAGTGTGTTGTACGACCCATCTCTCTCTCTCAATCGCTCTGGCTCCAACATGGTATCAGTTTAACTGAGATCCTCTTCTTTCGCTGCCCTCTCTCCCCACCTCGCCGCCATGAGCGCCTCCTCCTCGGTCTCCTCTTCCGGCGAATCCTCCGCCGATGAGCAGTTCGACCTCCCCATAGCCACCCAAACCCTTCCCACCGTCCAGATCCAAAGCCTGCGGATTCGTGATCACGTCTTGGTCATCTTGGACTATGAGAAGGAGAACTATGGCCTCTGGCGCCGCCAGTTTCTCGCCGCCCTCGCCAAGTTCGGCCTCACCGACCACGTCGACGGCTCGCCGCTCATGCCTCTCGATTGGGTCCTCAACGACTTCGCCGTCTGTCGTGGTACAACGCCACGGTCACCCTCTCGACCTTGGAGATCGCCGAGGATCGGAAGGACACGTCGTACACCCTCGGGCGTTCCTTCGCTCTCTCTTCCGCAGCAACCGCGACGCCGAATCACCTACCTCCTCGACGAAGTTCCACAGCTTCATCCAAGGCGACCTCACCGTCGCCGACTACACCTCTCGGTGAAGCGGATGGTCGACACTCTGCGTGATCTCGCCATCGCATCAAGGATCGCGAGCTGGTTCACAACGTCTGCGTGGCCTTGATGAGCGTTTTCAACACGTTGTGCCGCACATGACCCGTGGTCGCCGACCTCCTTCGTCAAGCTCCGCTCCTTCCTGCGGTTGGAGGAACAACGCCTTGGCGGCCGGGCGCGCAACGCCTCCCAGACGGCCCTCCTCGCGCAAGCTAGCGCCTACTATGCCGCTCGGCCGCCGCCTTCGCGCCGCCCTCTTCAACCCAGCGCCCCACGGCTCTTCTCGCCCCAACCAGCCCACGGGCGGCTCCTCCGGCAACCAAGCGCGGCGGCGAAGAAGCGCAGCGAATCCCTCGGCCGGTCGGTGGCTCCTCCTCCGTGGGCTCTCCTGGCGGCTCCTCCTTCAATGGCGGGCCCTCTGGTGGCTACGTTCGCCTGGCCGCTTCCCCACCACCGCCGCCGTCACCTTCTGTGGCATCCTTGGTGCTTGCCCGCCGGCTCCTCCGCACCACAGGCATGCAGCCACCACGCTGCCTCGCCGTCACATCAAGACTGGATCAGCGGCCCGATTGCCGCCTCAACCAGATGGCGCTGCATCCACCAACTTCTCCCGGTGGTGAATGGATCCTCGACAATGGCGCCTCCTCCCACATGAGCTCCGGTTCGGTATTCCTTTCTCCTTCCTACACCCTCTTCTCCTCCTCCATAAATGCGTTGGTGATGGGTCTCGCTGCCAATCACCGGCGTCGGTTCCACCTCCTTCCCACTCCCTCCCCCCTCTCCCTCTTAGAAATTCTCATCTCTCCCTCTCTTATCAAAAATCTCATTTCTGTACGTGCTTTCACTCGTGATAATTTAGTCTCAATTGAATTTGACCCATATGGCTTCTCTATCAAGGATCTCGCAACCAAGACGGTGCTTCTCCGATGTGACTCCACCGGCGATCTGTACACCTTCGCTCCGCCCCGTCCATGCCTCACCGCCACCGTCACCGCCGATCTTTGGCACCAGCGCCTTGGCCATCCCGGTGCTGCCGTCCTTGCCAAGGCCTCCACATATTTCGATTTCAGCTTTAATAAAAGCTTGTCAACCCATTGCGATGCATGTCGTCTCGGCAAGCACACTAGGCTGCCTTTTAGTTCTTCTACTTCTCATACTACTTTTCCATTCGAACTTTGTCACTATGGACAAGTCCAATATTAAGTGTGTCTGGTTTCCAATACTACTTGGTTATTCTTGATGATTTCACACATTTTGTATGGACCTTCCCCATACGTCGCAAATCCGAAGTGCATGGCCTATTAGTTCAATTTTTTGCCTATGTCCACATGCAATTCTCGCGTCCCATTCTCGCTCTTCAAACTGACAATGGCAAAGAATTTGACAACCTCGCAAATCGTTCTCTTCTCGCCACTCACGGCACTCTCTTTTGCCTAACCTGTCCGTATACGTCCCAACAAAACGGCAAGGCCGAACGCATTCTTCGCACCCTAAACAACGGCGTTCGTACACTTCTCATTCACGCTTCCATGCCTTCCCATTGGTGGGCTGAAGCTCTAGCCACGTCCACGTATCTCCTCAACCGGCGTCCGTGCAAACCTAAACTTCTGACCACCCCCTACGAGCTACTTTTTGGGCATGCACCAGACTTTCGTCACCTCCGTGTTTTCGGATGTCTTTGCTATCCCAACCTCTTAGCCACCACCCCCAACAAACTCTCCCCACGTTCGGTTTCTTGTGTCTTTCTAGGCTACCCCGACGATAGGAAAGGATATCGTTGTTACGATCCGTCCTCCCGGCGCATTATCTTTTCCAGGCACGTAACCTTCGTGGAGACTGTTTTCCCCTTCAAATCGCTACCTACTCCTCAAACTGCGCCCTCATCCACTCCCGATCCACCTCCCGCGATTCACGTCGATCTTGCATGGCCTGCATGGCCGCCGCCCTCGCCCTCCCCTCCTGGATCGCCAACTGGCTCCCCACCTGAGCCCACCAACGCATCACCACCTCCCACGCCTCCCAGCCCACCAGCCACTCGCCCCATGGGCCACCTTCCACCTTCCGGCCCACCCACATCTCCCGATCCCACCTTGCCTCCTCCTTCTCCCTCGCCGCCTCCTGTTCATGCGCCACATCCGATGATGACGCGCGCACGGCACGGGATCTTCCAACCTAACCCTCGCTACACCAATCTGCACGCCTCTACCATCTCCCTCCTTCCCTCCTCCGTCCGTACTGCCCTTCGCGACCCAAACTGGCGCGCTGCCATGCAGTCTGAATATGATGCTCTCATGGCGAACTCCACCTGGACCCTTGTTGCCCGCCCTCCTCACACTAATGTGGTCACTGGAAAGTGGGTTTTCAGGCACAAAACCAACGCCGACGGCTCCCTCGAGTGGTATAAAGCCCGCTGGGTTGTCCGGGGTTTCGCTCAACGGCCCGGCATCGACTTTGACGAGAGTTTTTTGCCGGTGGTCAAGCCGGCTACAATTCGGACGGTGCTCACCCTCGCGTGCTCTCGCGGCTGGCCCGTGCATCAGCTTGACGTAAAGAACGCCTTCCTTAATGGCGTCCTTGACGAGCAAGTCTATTGCTATCAGCCCGCCGGCTTCATCGACACCACTCGGCCGGATCACGTCTGTCGTCTCTCCAAGTCCTTGTACGGCCTCAAGCAGGCCCCGCGGGCTTAGTTTCAGCGGTTCGCCACCTTCGCCGCCACCATTGGGTTCGCCGCGTCGCGGTCCGACGCCTCGCTGTTCATCCTACGGCGGGGTGATGACGCTGCGTACCTTCTACTGTACGTCAATGACATCGTCATCACAGCTTCCTCGACTGTCCTTCTTCGCACACTCGTTGATCAGCTCCAGCACGAGTTCGCGATGACGGACATGGGTGCTCTTCACTACTTCCTCGGCATCCGAGTTCAGCGTACATCGCGTGGTTTCTTCCTCGACCAGGCCCAGTATGCCGAGGATCTTCTTCATCGCGCCGGCATGTCTACCTTCCACCCCGTGGCCACGCCGGTCGACACCTCGCCCAAGGTCGCCGCCGATGCCGGTCGGCCCGTCGCCGATCCCTCCACCTATCGCAGTCTCGCCGGCGGACTGCAATATCTCACCATGACGCGCCCGCACTGCATACGCTGTCCAACAGTGTGTCTTCACATGCATGATCCTCGGACAGTCACCTCACGCTCGTCAAGCGCATCTTGCGGTACATTCGCGGCACAACCGCCCATGGACTCCTGCTGCCAGTCTCCTCGTCGACAGAGATTGTTGCCTACTCCGACGCGGATTGGGCGGGTTGTCCTGACACTCGCCGTTCAACCTCCGGATACTGCGTTTACCTTGGTGCCACCCTCGTCAGCTGGTCCTCCA
The DNA here is from genome assembly GCA_021437245.1 of Aegilops speltoides. Lineage (NCBI taxonomy): Eukaryota > Viridiplantae > Streptophyta > Magnoliopsida > Poales > Poaceae > Aegilops > Aegilops speltoides. The sequence continues at coordinate 46,424,279 of CM038142.1, forward strand.
AGCGGCAAGCCATTGTCTCCCGCTCTAACGCAGAAGCGGAGTATCGCGCTGTGGCTAATGCAGTGGTTGATTGTGTTTGGCTCAAGCAGCTCCTTGGTGAACTCGGCTTCTCTCCACCAAAGGCCACCATTGTTTTCTGCGACAACATATCGGCTGTGTACATGTCCACGCATCCAGTTCATCATCGGAGGACTAAACACATCGAGCTCGATATCCACTTCGTCCGGGAAAAGGTGGCACTCGGTGATTTCCGCATTGTACATGTCCCCACAACTCAGCAGCTCGCAGATATCATGACCAAGGGTTTGCCGACTACCGTCTTCCAGACATTCAGGTCCAGTCTTTGTGTACTGCCCAGCAGCGACGACACGACTGCGGCGGGGTGTTAGCGATTGTGTGTGTCATGTATTCTGTTAGTCCTAGTCTTCAGCTATGAAGCACCGATACGTCGAAAGTTGGCGTGTCCGCGTACCGCACGCCGCCGATACGGCGATACGCACGACACGGCAGCGATACTCGTATCCCAGGCGTCAGGATTTCCGATTAAAAAGAAAAGGAAAAAAATGACGATACGCTGGGGACACGCTCGGGATACGGGAGGACACGGCCGTGCAGCCTCGAGCCCATTAAAGGCCCACGTATACGCCTAACCTAGGTGCTCTCTCGCTCGCTGTTCGACTTCACGATTGGATCGAGGGCGACGAGCACGCCGCCGCCGCCTGTCTCGCCGCCGGTGTCGTCGCCAGGACCGACTCGTCGCCGCCGCACTGCCAACTCGCCAAGTGACCTCTTCTCCGCCGCTATGGCAAGAGTGAGGTAATTGATTCTTGCTGTGTGTGTGTTTGACGTATGTGCTTGGCTGCTTGCTGGCATGTGTGTGTGTGCGCGCGCGCGCTTGCCGTATGTGCTTGGTGCTTGCTGATGTTCCTGCTACTGTCTACTGGCACAGAGGAAAATATTCAAATCACCATGTAATCTGCGGGAGATGGCATGACAGCAAGCTAATGGACGAGGATCGAGGACATAGATGACCATTCACGACATGAAAAGATGCATGAGGCAAACAATGGGGCATCATTTTGTTCTTATCTCACGCATTATATTAGTATGTTCTATCTTTATTACATGCCATTTTATTAATTATGTATATATACTCGCCATATCGCATATTGCTGTTTTTAGAAATTGCCGTATCCCGTATCGCCGTATAGCCGTATCGGTGTCGCCGTATCGGTGCAACGTAGGTCTTCAGGCTAGTGGGTGAGTTAGTTAGCTGAGTCGGCATGTACTATATAAACTGTGTAACCTCAGATTGTGAATACAGTGTGTTGTACGCTACGAGCCATCTCTCTCTCTCAATCGCTCTGGCTCCAACAAAAATGACCTAGTTCACATCTGCCCAGCCGGTTCACTTCTGATGTATGCATGGCTAGAGCAAAACGAAACGTAGAAATGGAAGAATGGGAATTACCGAGCAGAGCTCTGACTAGCACACCGGTGCTGATCTCCAAGCTCCCCGGCGGGAGTTGGGCAGCTCGCGTTCGTGACCACGTCGGGGAGCGCAGAAGGCTGGGATGGTCATCGTCCCCGCGGCCGTCATCGGAGCGCAGCACCGCGTCAGGGGAGCGGCAGATGCGTGGACATGGTTGTCGTCGCCGCGGGCGTCGTCGACGCAGCCCCGCGTCGAGGGAGAGCAGCAGAAGCCTAGAGGGTTGTCGTTGCTGATCATGGCTGCCGGCAAAGGCCACTCCGCCTCTCCCGCCACCCACTCCGCCTCGCCGCCGAGGTTGTCGCCATCGCACGGGTGGGGTGCGGCCGCGTCGCTGGGGTTGAGCGGGCTGCATCTCAGGTGGGTGGGGTTGGGGTGAGAGCGGCGCACCACGCCGGGAGGGTGGTGCGGTTGTATCGCACGGCGGCGCTGCGCCCATAGGCAGCCGCTGCCCTCCTCCCCGGCCGCCGCACATCGACCCCCATGCATCGCGCGTCCCCCGGAGCCCACCATGCCACGCACCCACCCCACGCCGGAGATCTTCTCGGGTTCCTCGCGCTGCCGCCTCAGTTCGCCGGGGGAGTCGCCGACGAGAGAGAGAGATACGGAGGAAATGGGGATGGCAGAAGAGTGGTGTGTGGGTGATATCGAAAGGGAAGGAGGATAAGGCTGTCGTTCGTGACCAAATCGTAATATCCCGAACACTTCCACATGCTGACGTGGACAGTACCCTGCACTGAGATTCGTGTGCGCAAAAACAACGGCAATGAGTGCGTTCGGCGCCAAAAGACAGAAACCAGCACGTTCGGCACTTATTGATTCCGAAACAATAACCCTACACCTACGGTCTACGGAGAACACACGGCAGTTTTATACGTGCCTAAGGGACGAAAGACCAGAACGGAGCTTGGTTTGCCTTCGTTCCAGATTAACCCGAGCGCGCCGTCCTTCGTCCAATCTGTCTGTGTATATATGTTTTCCTCTCCCTTTCTTCCCCTTTCATCTTTGTTTTTTCTCATCAATTTTCACTAAAAATCGACTCAACTGTCCCATGTTTGGTTAAATTTTCAAAATAAAACAATAGTTTCCTTACTAAGTCATTAAGATTTTACCAAATAAATGATAAACAATAAGATGGCACGTAAATCATTGTGATTGCGTATAAAACTTAAGAGTACTAAATAAGTGTTACACAATAGGAAGGCATGTAAATCATGAAGATCAAAAACTTGCTAAAATTTTAATGCACCAACATAATAATGGACCCGCAAAAAAACCTGTTTATCAACTAAACTTGTCATCCACGCGTCACTAAAATTGCCACAAAAAACGTTCGATTTGCCATGGTCAAAAATTCTGAACGTTCAGAATTTATTGGGCCATAAAACTAAGTCTAGACTCTTTGGTCGTCGCTGGTCACGGCGCCGCAGATGGCATTGGTGTGGAGTGCGCGGCGAGCCTGACCGAGCCAGAGGACACGCGCAACAGGGATCGTCCTCGACTGCCGCGCCATGCTGCCCTGCTTCATAGCATAGTCTAGTAGTCGTCGTGCGCACGCCGGATGCGCCCGGCGATGACGCGAGCGTCACACACCAACATGGTTACGCGGTTCGAGCCGGGGGATGACACCGCTTTGGCGTGATGCTAAGGGCGTGTTTGGTTGTCGTGTGCTACAGTGCCTGCGTTGCATATACTTCTCCACTCAGCCTGGCTCTCAAAAAACTGCCTCATATGCGACATGTGCGAGTTGTTTGGTTGCCTGCATATGGACTTGCTGCATTAGGAGATCAACATTGGCACGTTGTTTGGTTGCCTGCATTGTCTCGACGCATGCGACTACACGCTGTTTGGTTGCCCGCATCGGGTATTATTAAGAGCTAGCACTTGCACTTAGCACACAGGGTTAAGAGCTAGCAGAGGAAGGGGGAGAAGAAATGCAGTGTGCGCCGGACATGGCGACTGCGGTGGATAGTGGCCGTGGCGCCGTGTCCGACTTGACGAGCATGGATTCGTGGACGAGCGACCCCGTCGGCGGCACGGCGAGTGACACCGTCGGCGAACCAGTTGCGGTGCTCGCGCAAAGACAGTGGACAGAGGCGGAGAATGCAGTGCTCGCGCCATCATATCGTCAGTGTAGTGGACGAGAGAGGAGGCCGAGATGATCGACGCCAGAAACGACTCCAGTGTAGTAGGGCGAGAGAGAGGAGGCGAAGATGATCGAACCCGTCGGCGGTGCGGCGAGCTGCGGTGTCTTGAGGCGAGAGGACACAAGAAAGCGATGCAGCAGCGCCATTGCGATGTCGGTCTGATGGGAGGACGAGAGAGTAGGCCGAGTTGAGCGACACCGGAAACGACTCTAGTGTAGTAGCACGCGGGCAAGGAGATCAAGGGGAAGGGCTTCGGCGTCGAGAGGGACGAATATGAGGGCTCTGAGCAGAAGACAGAGGAGCTCGACATGGCGGCATTAGTGCAGTAGACTGCTGTCAAAGAGAGATGAAGCTACGATCGTCGAAACCAAAAACTTACAACACGAATATTGTGAGGAACTGCGAGATTAGGCTGCTGGTCAAAGGAAATTTCAAACCATCCATCGTGCGCGACGAATCTAACAAAATTCGTCCAAAACAGCTCCAAACGGGAACACGAGATTAAGAATTTACAGCCGACGAAACTACGAACTGATCGCCTGAATGGAACCGTAGCATCGAGGTGCATCTTTTTCGTGTAGAGCTTATCTCGAATCGAAGCACCGTTGTGTAGATCAGAGAGAGGAGATTAGATAGAAGCTTACTGGAGGTTGAAGAAGACCTCACCTAATCACCTCGCATCTCTTCCGTCTCCACTCGTGCAAGGGCCCGCTCGCTAGCGCTCGCCTTGACCTGGCTCACGAGAAACTGTCGATTCGTGCATTTTCAGTGAGCCAGGCTTTGGGCCGCTTTAAAAAGCGTGTGGTGCAGGCCCAACAGTGAAAACGGACAACCAAATAGGTTTCTTTCTTCCCCCGCGGGCCGGTTGGGCCCTATGCGGGCAACCAAACACGCCCTAAGACTCCCGAGTATCCTCTCCCGACAGATCTTGCAACTTGTATAAACCAATCGAGTGGTTCTGCTCGGCCGACCGAGCTCTCAACCATAGGTTAATTGATCTCCAATTCTCCATTGACTTGGCCGCATGTGGTCCATACACGCCATGGTTTCCTTGGATGGGCAGAGGAAACTCTCGCTCCTGCTAGAATTGTACCAGCGACGTCTTTGTCTCTAGGACTAGGCATTGCCTTTTCCAATAGAGGCTCAAGCGCAACATCTTCAAGCTGACTCCAGACCAGCTGGTGGCTATGCATGCTGAGATTAAACAATTGAGTGATGAATTTGACAGGCGTCAGGCTCACTTCAAAAGCATCAACAACAGATTTGTCAACGAGGTCAACCAAGTCATGGCTAACCACAATTCAAGATTGACTGCTTCTGCACAGCCAAAAATTTCCCACGCGAGCGCATCTGTCTCTGCCCTTGAAGAAACTGCTAGGGCAACAACTACTGTTGTGCCTAATCAAACTGCCAGGGCGACTACATCAGTCGCGCTTGAAGAAAATGCTCCACCAACCTCCTCAGCACCACCACCACCAAATTCTTCGTAGTCGAAGAAATCCAGACTCCCTTCTGCATCAGAAGTGAAGAAGACCAAGGCTGATGAAAAAGAAGCAGCAAAGAATAGAAAAATGATACGTCTGCGTCGTATCTATAATTTTTGATTGTTCCATGCCAATATTATTCACTTTCATATACTTTTTGGCAACTTTTTATATTATTTTGGGACTAACTTATTGATCCGATTGCCTAGTGTCGGTTCACATGCATTGTATGTTTTATGTTTCGCAGAATATCCATATCAAACGGAGTCCAAACGGGATAAAAACGGACGGAGCTTATTTTTAGAAAATATGGAAAAATACGGAAGAAAAATCCACGCGAGGCGGTGCGAGGTGGTCACGAGGTAGAGCGCGCTGCCCCCCCCCGGCGCGCCCCTACCCTCGCGAGCCCATTGTAAGGCGGTTGATGCTATTCTTTTGCCTTACGGGCGCGCCCCTGTCTCGTGGCCACCCGGACACCGTTTCGCGTTGATTTTACTTCCCAAAATCATAAATATTCCAAAAAATCTCCGTCCGTTTTATCCCGTTTGGACTCCGTTTGATATTGGGTTTCTGCGAAACAAAAAATGCAATGACATGAACCGCACGGGCAATCGGATCAATATGTTAGTCCCAAAAATAGTATAAAAAGTCTCCAAAAGTATATAAAAGTTGAATAATATTGGCATGGAACAATCAAAATTATAGATCTGACGAAGACGATCAAGATCCCCAAGCTTAATTCCTGCTCGTCCTGGAGTAGGTAAATGATAAAAAAGATAATTTTTGATGTGGAATGCTAACTAGCATAATCTTGATCATGTAATCTAATCAAGGCATGAATATTAAGACACGAGTGATTCAAAGCAATAGTCTATTATTTGACATAAAAACAATAATACTTCGAGCGTACCAATAAAGCAATCGTGTCTTTTCAAAACAACAAGGCCAAAGCAAGCTTATCCCTACAAAATCATACAGTTTGGCCATGCTTCATTTTCGTCACACAAAATGCCCCCATCATGCACAACCCCGATGACAAGCCGAGCAATTGGTTCATACTTTTTAACGTGCTTCAGCTTTTTCAACCCTCACGCAATACATGAGCGCAAGCCATGGATATAGCACTATAGGTGGAATAGAATATAATGATGGAGGTTATGTGGAGAAGACAAAAAAAGAGAAAGTCTCACATCGACACGGCTAATCAACGGGCTATGGAGATGCCCGTCAATTGATGTCGATGCGAGGAGTAGGGATTGCCATGCAACGGATGCACTAAGAGCTATAAGTGTATGAAAGCTCAACAAAAGAAACTAAGTGGGTGTGCATCCAACTTGCTTGCTCATGAAGACCTAGGGCATTTGAGGAAGCCCATCGTTGGAATATACAAGCCAAGTTCTATAATGAAAATTCCCACTAGTATATGAAAGTGACAACATAGGAGACAATCTATATGAAGAACATGGTGCTACTTTGAAGCACAAGATATGAGACTCACTACATGAAGAACATGGTGCTACTTTGAAGCACAAGTGTGGAAAAAGAGATAGTAACATTGCCCCTTTTTATTTCTTTTCTTTTCTTTTCTTTCTTTTTTTTCTTTGGCCTTTCTTTTTTTTGGCCTTTCTTTTTTTTCTTTTGGGGGACAATGCTCTAATAATGATGATCGTCACACTTTTATTTACTTACAACTCGATATTGGAACAAAGATATGACTCTATATGAATGCTTCCGGCGGTACCGGGATGTGCAATGATCTAGCGTAGCAATGACATCAAAAAATGGACAAGCCATGAAAACATCATGCTAGCTATCTTACGATCATGCAAAGCAATATGACAATGAATGCTCAAGTCATGTATATGATGATGATGGAAGTTGCATGGAAATATATCTCGGAATGGCTATGGAAATGCCATGATAGGTAGGTATGGTGGCTGTTTTGAGGAAGATATAATGAGGCTTATGTGTGATAGAGCGATCGTATCGGGGTTTGGATGCACCGCGAAGTTTGCACCAACTCTCGAGGTGAGAAAGGGCAATGCAGTGCAATCAAGAGGCTAGCAATGATGGAAAGGTAAAAGTGCGTATAATCCATGGACTCACATTAGTCATAAAGAACTCATATACTTATTGCAAAAGTTTATTAGCCGTCGAAGCAAAGTACTACTACGCATGCCCCTAGGGGGATAGATTGGTAGGAAAAGACCATCGCTCGTCCCTGACCGCCACTCATAAGGAAGACAATCAAAGAAACACCCCATGCTTCAAATTTGTCACACAACGGTTACCATACGTGCATGCTACGGGACTTGCAAACCTCAACACAAGTGTCTCTACAATCCACAACCACCCACTAGCATGACTCTAATATCACCATATTTATATCGCAAAAACTATTGCAAGGAATCAAATATATCATATTCGGCGATCTACAAGTTTATGTAGGATTTTATGACTAACCATGTGAATGACCAACTCCTGTCATCTCTCTAAATAGATATAAGTGAAGCAAGAGAGTTTAATTCTTTCTACAAAAGATATGCCCACGCTCTAACAAATATAAGTGAAGCAAAAGAACATTCTACAAATGGCGGTTTTCTATGTGAAGAGAAACAGGCAATCCAAAGTTCAAATGATATAAGTGAAGCACATGAAGCATTCTATAGAGCCACACTCAAAAGATTTAAGTGAAGTGTAATGAGCATTCTATAAATCAACCAAGGACTATCTCATACTAGCATGGTGCATAAAATAAAAATGAAAACTAAATGCAAAAGACGCTCCAAGACTTGCACATAATGCATAAACGAAACGAATTCGAAAACATACCGATACTTGTTGAAGAAAGAGGGGATGCCTTCCGGGGCATCCCCAAGCTTAGACGCTTGAGTATCCTTGAATATTTACTTGGGGTGCCTCGGGCATCCCCAAGCCTGAGCTCTTGCCTCTCTTCCTTTTCCTCATATCGAGACATCCTCGATTAGACACTACATCCACACAAAACTTCAACAGAAAACTCGGTAAGATCCGTTAGTATAATAAAGCAAATCACCACTCTAAGTACTGTTGCAAACCAATTCATATTTTGTTTTTGCATTGTGTCTACTGTAATATAACTTTTCCATGGCTTAATCCACTAATATAAATTGATAGTTTCATCAAAACAAGCAAACTATGCGTCAAAAACAGAATCTGTCAAAAACAGAACAGTCTGAAGCAATCTGAACATCCACCATACTTATGGTACCCCAAAATTCTACCAAAATTAGGAAAAATAAAAAAGTTGTATATCAAGACAGTTCAAAAGGTATCATAACCAATTGACATTCCTGTAAAAATTGTAAAATCACGCACTACAGCCAAAGTTTCTGTCCTGCACCGTACAAACCAACAAGCATTGTAAACATCCTAAAGGCAAACCTTGGCACATTATTTTTATAATACAATGGAATTGCACAAGGGGATAATTATTTTTGTTGAAAAGTTTCTGTAATCAAGATTCACAAAGTGTCCGTGAGCATGAACAAAGTTCAAGGCTAGCTCCCACTTCAACAATGCTTGTCTTTCTCACTTTCAATTTCCTTTTTGAAAAGTTTTAGGTTCCCCTCTTTATTTATTTTTGTTTTTAAACTATATAAAAGCACTCAATCAGAAATAAATGACTCTCTAAAACTTCCATCTTGTCTCCCTGGCAGCGCTTTCTTTAAAGCCATTAAGCTAGGCATTTAGTGCTCAAGTAATGAATCCACCCGGATCCCAAGGTATATCAAAGCCAATTTTAATTAACAATGATTTGTAATTTAGTAGTGAGCAGAAAGTAACATATATCAAGCAACAACAAAGTCTAACTCTCTTCCTATGCATCGGCATGTCATAAGAGAACAATTCATGCACACATAGTAAAGGCCAATGCATAGTATAAGCAGTTTCTTGCAATTCTATCGTGTTGGAAACATAGAGAGGTGGAGATATAGTTCCTCTCTCATAATAATTGCAAGTAGGAGCAGCAAGCACATGCATATTATATCAATCAAAATCATCATGTGCAACGGTAAAAGGCAACCCATCAATATAATCCTTACTAAGCGCAAACTTCTCCGATATAGTATAGTCGGGAGAATTCAAAAAGATAATAGGACTATCATGTGTGGGTGCAATAGCAACAATTTCATGTTTAACATAAGGAACTATAGCAAGTTCATCTCCATAAGCATAATTCATATTGGCATCTTGGCCATAAGCATAGAAAGCATCATCAAAAAGGGATTTTTCAAACAAATTCAAGGGATCGTAGCAATCATCATAGCAATCATCCTTCGGTAAGCACGAAGGGGAATTAAATAATGTATGAGTTGGAGGGTTACTCTCATTAGAAGGTGGGCACGGGTAGCTAATCCACTCTTCCTCCATTTGTTCTTCGCTCTCCTCATCATCTTTTTCATCCAATGAGCTCACAGTTTCATCAATTTCTTCTTCCATAGCTTCCTGCGAAATATTAATCTCTTCTTGGACAGCGGAGACTTTCTCAATAAATGCATTAATATAGTAATTGTATTCATAATTTTCATAGCAATATCTAAGTATAGCAAGATTTTCAGGCCTATAAGCATCATCATCTAAAGCTTCATACTTTTCAAACAAAGATTCAATTTCATAAGCAGCCTTAAAGGCAACAAATTCTTCTATTTGTTCCACATCATAGTAATCATATACTCCCTCCGTTCCTAAATATAAGGTGTATTAGTTTTTCAAAAAGTCAACTGTTGTCTATGTTTGACCAACTTTACAGCAAAATATATAAAGATTTGTAGTACTAAATATATAAAATGTAAAAAAATATAGTCCATGATGAATCTAGTGATAATGATTTGGTATTCTAGATACTGATATTTTTGTCTATAAACTTGGTCAAACTTAGAGAAGTTTGACTTTTTGGAAAAATAATACACCTTACATTGAGGAACGGAGGGAGTATACCATTAGCATAAGAAGCTAAGGTTTCATTATCATTAAATTTGCATGAAAAGGGAAGGTGTGGAGCCTTCATCCTAGAGCAACAAGTAATATCATATCTCAAGCATAGATTCCAGGCATACCAACACAACATAATAAATTGATCCCATAATAGTTTCCCTTTTGTGTCGAGCGATAATCCCTAAAGTATTCACGTTTATCCAATGTGTCTCCCATTATAAAGTTGAGTGAGATTTTCTCAGGATTATCAAAGTAGTACATAATATCTTTCGCATAATGAGAATCGAGGGTTTTAGGAGTTACCCCATCTCCATGAGTAGCAAGTACAGCTAATTTTTTGGTATTTTGCGTTCCATATCCATAACTAAAGATAGAGAACAACTAAGAACAGCAAATAAAGATTACTTAGATATAAAGCAAACAAGCACACACGAGAATATTCACCCCACGCTATGACTCCCCGGCAACGGCGCCAGAAAAAGGTCTTGATGACCCGCAAGTATACGGGATAGTTGTAGCCTCTTTCGATAAGTAAGAGTGTCAAACCCAACAAGGAGCTAAAGGTAGAACAAATACTCTCTCAAGTCCTATCGGCCACTGATTCGCTTTACCTAGAACACGTATGAAACTAGAGGTACTTTGTAGGTGCGATAGGATAAGTTTGCAAGATAATAAAGAATGCGTAAATAAAAACTAGGGCCTATTTAGAATAATATGCAATAAAGTAAATATAGCGAGTGTGGAAAAGTGATGGTAGGAGTTGTGAAATTGCCCCTAAGCAATTGACTATGTTACTAGACCGGTAATCACTATTGCAATTCTATTTGAGGGAGAGGCATAAGCTAACATACTTTCTTTACTTGGATCATATGCACTTATGATTGGAACTCTAGCAAGCATCCTCAAATACTAAAGATTCATTAAGTTAAAACCCAACCATAGCATTAAAGTATCAAGTCCCCTTTATCCCATACGCAAACAACCTACTTACTCGGTGCGTGCTTACATCACTCACGCCACCCACCATAAGCAAATCATAAACATATTGCAAACCCTACAGCAAGAATCCCTCACGCTTGCGCGACATGGAGGGCACAATAGGACAACACCAATAATAAAACATGCAACTCAAACCAATCATAGCAATTCATCAATCACCGATAGGACAATGAAAATCTACTCAGACATCATAGGATGGCAACACATCATTGGAAAATAATATGAAGCATAAAGCACCATGTTCAAGTAGAGGGTATAGCGGGTTGCGGGAGAGTGGACCGCTGGATATAGATGGGGGAAGGTGATGGAGATGTTGGTGAAGATGGCGGAGGTGTTGATGAAGATCGCGGTGATGATGATGGCCCCCGCGGCGTTCCGGCGCCACCGGAAGCAAGGGGGAGAGAGCCCCCCTTCTTCTTCTTCCTTGACCTTCTCCCTAGATGGGAGAAGGGTTTCCCCTCTTGTCCTTGGCTCGCATGGCGTGGGAGGGGCGAGAGCCCCTCCGAGATTGGATCTATCTCTCTATTTCTGCGTTCTCAGATTCTACCCCTTCACCGTTTCTTAAATATCCGGAGATCCGTAAGTCTGATTGGGGTGAATCTTTCACCCAGCTCTTTCTCATAAAATTAGCTTTCTTGCGCCAAAAGAAGAGCGTCAACCTCCTTACGGGTGGCCCACAAGAGCCCAGGCCGCGCCCAGGGGGGAGGGCGCGCCCCCTGTCTCGTGGCCACCCGGACACCGTTCCGCGTTGATTTTACTTCCCAAAAATCATAAATATTCCAAAAAAATCTCCGTCTGTTTTTATCCCGTTTGGACTCCGTTTGGTATTGGGTTTCTACGAAACAAAAAACATGCAACAGACAGGAACTGGCACTGGGCACTGGATCAATATGTTAGTCCTAAAAAATAGTATAAAAAGTTGCCAAAAGTATATAAAAGTTGAATAATATTGGCATGGAATAATCAAAAATTATAGATACGACAGAGACGTATCAGTAGCACAACGAATTAGCCCGACTGAGTCAAGGCCAGATCTGCCATTGCTGGTGTCGTCCTCCACCGCCGCCGCCGCACCACATCCATGTCGCCGCCGATCTGCACCACCGCCGCTGATCTGGCCGGAAAGGAGCACTGCCTCTCAACCAGATCGAGATCCGAGGAGAAAACCGCCGCCATCGTCACGCCACAAGGGCTTTGCCCTGTGACGCCTCGGGCGACAGCAGCGGAGGTGAGGCGCGACTGTAGGAGGAGGGCAGGGGCTCCCCGGTGCGGGGGCGGTGCCGCCGCACGGGGGAGGAGGAGGGGGCGGCGGAGGGAAGCTGAGGTGAGAAGACCCCGTTGGAGAAGCTAAGGAGGACAAGAGCAAGGAGGCCACCGGAGATCAAGTGCCGATGGACGAGCAAGCCTTGCTCGCCGATGAGGAAGAGGAAGATATCCTTGAACCCTACTATGCTCATCTTACCCGCATTGAGATCACAGCCTTCAGGATCATTAATACGGTTCATATACAAAATAAGCATCTCAATCGTGAAAATATTTTGCATATGGAGCACATTACTTCCCTGCGGAGAGTCATCCGAAGATTGGAGAGCCTCTTGATCCTCAAAGACCGGATTGATTCTACTTCATCACCATCATCTTCTTCATCACCACCAAAAGAAAACTGAGTATTGGGTATGGGCACTCCCCTTGGCTTTCGCCAAGCTTGGGGGAGGTGCCCCGGTATCGTATCATCCACACTATCTTTTACCCTTACTTTCTTAGTTCGATCAATGGTTATCTTTTGCTATTAGATGAATAAAAGTTTAGTTCGATCCTTTCTTTTTGTGAGTTTGCTTAGTGATCAATCCTTGTAATCGTATGCGAGATATATTAGTTTGAGTGTTGCCTTCTTTACTTTCTTGTTGCAATAAAAAAAGAAAGGAAATAAAAGAAAAAGATCATATGCTAATCTTATGGTAAGTGATGACATAACACAAGGAAAAGTATAAGTAGAAAATTTTATTGTAGATTGACAAACATAGCATTGGTCAATGGTGCAACACATGAAAGAATTAATAAGGGAAGAGAAGATTCACATATAAATACACTATCATGGAAATCTTTTGTGATTGTGAGCACCCATCAAAATAGTATATGCCAAAATTGTTGACGTTGGACAAGGAAGACATCTTAATGATTTATGTTTATTCATATTAACATAGAAGTCGTATTGTCATAGATCCTTCAACATGTGGTGCTTGCCCCTATCTTTTCTAGCCAAAAATTCCGCACTAAGTAGAGATACTACTTGTGCATCCAAAACCCTTAAACCCTATCTTGTTTGAGAGTCCACCATACCTACCTATGGATTGAGTAAGATCCTTCAAGTAAGTTGTCATCGGTGCAAAAAGGGCAATAAAAATTGCTTATCAAAATGTGAGATCATTTAGTGTAAGGGAAAATTGAGCGTTGCACGAACTTGTGATGGTGAAGAATAAAAGCCACAGACTGCATAATAAAGGTTGCCATCACAAGGGGCAATATAACGTGACGTTCTCTTGCACTAAGGGGTTGAGCATACAAACAAAATGCGCATGGAAACCTCTGCTTCCCTCTGCGAAGGGCCTACCTTTTACTTTCATGTATTTACTTTTATGCAAGATTCAAAGTTTTTCTCTCTATTCCTTTTATTTTTTTTCCTTTGGCAAGCATCATGTGGTGAGGAAAGATCTAGGCACATATGTCCAGTTGAATATGGGCGGCATAAGTTATTATCGTTGACATCACCCTTGAGGTGAGTGTGTTGGGAGGCAAAACTATAAGCCCCTATCTTTGTTTGTGTCTGGTTGAAACGTTTTTCTCATGTGTACGCGGTAAGTGTTAGCAATCATAGAAGACTAAATGATGGTTGAGTATGTGGACTTGCCTAAAGGCTCCGGTACGTGACCCTTCCTGAAAAGATGATGAATTGTAGGTACAAAGTTGACTGAGAACATAGTTTGTTGGTTTCCAATAGATTTTATGCTTTATACTTCGATGTTGTGATGAACTGTCACTTGTTCATGAGAAGTCTATGATAAAAGTTCTATGATAAAAGTTTTATATTAAAGTTTGCTGCTATTATAATAAGTCACATGATGCTGCTATGTCTGTATTTTTGTTTTTATTGACACCTCTCTCTCTAAGCATGTGGGCATGTTTTTTGATTTTGGTTTTCGCTTGAGGACAAGCGAGGTCTAAGATTGGTGGAGTTGATACGTCCATTTTGCATCATGTTTTCCTACTATTATTTATGTTATTTTATTTTATAATAATGCTTTTTGGAGTAATTCTAATGCCTTTTCTATCATATTATGCAAGGTATGCACCAAGGGGGAGAATTCTGGCAGCTAGAAATCTGGACCTGAAAAAGCTACGTCAAGCTACCTATTCTGACAACCCCTCTAAAACCCTAAGTCCAAGACGTTGTTGCCAGAGGCTGCCACCCCTCTTTCAACAGCCTCAGATATATCCAGAAAGTGAATCGGAAGAAGAAACTGTGGATTCATCAAACCATTGGAACAAGCAGTCAAGAGCATGCAAAACTAACAACACAATAGTTCGCGGCAGGGGGAGTGGGGGCGGAACGCACCTCGAGGGGCAAGAGGCGGAGGCCTCGAGGGAAAGTTAATCAATGTTCACGTAGGAAACACAGGAGTTATAGTATCACTGCCACATCAAAATTACTGCAGATCTTTTCGGGTCAGCGCAGTTGGTGGGCTGGCGGCTCACTTGGCGGCCTTGGAGGCGGCGCGCTTTGCCTTCTCGGCATCCTCACGGGCCTTCTTCTCCTTGAAGGCCTTGCACACCTTGTCGGTGTGGCCGAGGGTGGTGCGGGCGTCGATCAGCCTCATGGTGCACTTCTCGCACGGATGCGTCAGCTTGAACATCTCGGCCGCCTTCCCCTTGCCATGCTTGGCACCCTGGGCATTTCCCTTTCCTTTGCCCATCTAGGCCATAAGAAAACATCAGAAGGTTAAGCTCAGTAGAACAATCGCACGAGAAGATCCAAACATCCAGTGCAACGCAATTAGTCTAGATTAAACATGCACAAATGATGATCAAACATTCGCACTTCGCACAGTAATAAGATGCACAGATATGGCCAGATCTGTGAACAAATCACGCATTCTCAAGAAAAAAGGAACCAATCACGCATTAGAAAACTATACAGGGTCAATAGACACGGCAGAGTATCAACGACACGAACATGGTATCGATCAGATCTATACTTCCATGCAGGATCAAGCACTTCTGCACGTCATGGAAATGCAACACAACAACTGACGATCCAAGAGAAGGAAATAGCGAGGCATACATGCGCAGGCAGCAAGCAGCGACTACATGTAGCGGCGGCGAGGGGGCATCGAACGACACCAACATGTACATGCGTAGATACAAACCATGAACGCAGCTAAGCCCACAATCCATACTAACAAGCATCGAGATAAACCACGAGATGAAGACAATCAAGTAGCAAGCATTCCCGGCCTAACCTGGAGCGGAGGCGGTTGTTGGGGTTGCGCTGCCGGGGAGGGGGTGGGGGACTTGGGAGCGGTGCGGCGCACGGGGAGCCGAGCGTGTGTGAGGAGAGCAGAGGAGAGGAGAGAGGATGCGACCGGCACGCGGATCCTACGCCGCGGGTGCGTATATACACGCTAAACGAGTCACTTAACTTTAAAGGGCATGAGGCAATGTAAAATAATTATTTTTATGCTAAACTTTTATATTTATTTTAAACTAAGTGTACCATATTATAACTTTAATTAATATAATTTTCTATTACTTTGTCACATAAGAATGTTAATAATAGTTATATTATTCATTATTACACAAAAAGTCTCTTAGTTGTTAAAAAATCCTTCAAATTAATTTTCTAATATTGCTTAAACTATATAGTGTGTACACATACATTTGCATATCTATATGTTTGTTCATATATCTTTACTTTTATTGAATAACATGGTACATATTTCTAAATCACACATATTAACAAATATTTTAATAGTGGTTTCTAGTATATATTAGGCAACCATATTCATAGAAACTTCCAGGGTATAGCAAATGTGGCTTGCAAGTTGAGTTCAGTAATAGAATAATCAAAAAACCAAAAAAGTTATTGATTGTACTTTTGCATATGATTTGGTTATCTGACATGTTCATCTAGATTCACTTGGCTTGATTGGTGCAAATGAGATTCCCGGCCCATTTCTCAAATAAACAATTGTGCATTGTTTTAAACATTGAAATCTTGTTACCATAAACTTCATTATGATACTAGAACATCCATCATAAAGGGAAACTAATGTATTTAAACTCAACTTCGCTAGTCAGATTGGTTTGCCACCGCATGGTATAAGCTATTAGTATGTGGTGTGTATTTGTGCTCCTTCAAATTGAGGCTCTACTTTATGCCTTTAATAATCTTTCAGATATAAAGTATAATTGTATAGTGTTTACTAGTTTAATTTTAGCGCGGGCCCGGGGCAGTCGCCCCTTTTGCCTGGCCTATGGGCCAGCCCTAAAAGTCATTGTGTAAATTATAGATTCGACCCAAACAACAAATAAATGCATCAAAATCATACACGCACACATCCCAAGTAAGCCGATCAGCCACGAGCTCACACCAAATCCGACTATACGACATATACGCAACTCATATTTCAGTAGTAGTGTACGCGTGGGGGGCGCCCTCCGGCCCTTCTCCCTCCACCCTCCGCCGATGTCGCCCGCTCGCGAACCCTTCGGATCCCAATGGTGACCCACAGAGTGAGGGTCACTCCTTCGGTCACCGGCGACAATCCCTACCTCGACCTGCTCGTCCACTTCGTGGACAACCACGTGGGCAAGCGGCTCGACGGCTCCTTCACCCTGCACCTTCACCGCATCGGCCTCCACTACAACACCTCCCACCTCGAGGCATTGCGCGTGCTGGGGATCCCATCGGTGTGGGGGAGCCTGTCAAATACCTACTTCGCCGATGTCGGAACCCACCGCGCGGTCAAACAGCTCGAACGGATCCTTTATCTCCTCACCTCGCTCAAGGTCGCCATAGGGCCAGGGCGCGATCAGGTGCCACTTTCTCTCCCACGGGGCCAGAAGTAGTACGCATGGGGGCAAGGGGAGGGGTGGGTGGGGAGCTACCTACACCGTCAGGAGAGGGGGGACAGTCGCCGACTAGATCTCCGGGATGTGGATGCGAGGGGGCGAGCGTGGGCAGTCTTGGGGCGAGGAGGCGTGATACGTCCATTTTGCATCATGTTTTCCTACTGTTATTTATGTTGTTTTATTATATAGTAATGCTTTTGGAGTAATTCTAATGCCTTTTCTCTCATAATATGCAAGGTATGCACCAAGGGGGAGAATTCTAGCAGCTGGAAATCTGGACCTGAAAAAGCTACGTCAAGCTACCTATTCTGCACAACTCCAAATGAGCTGAAACTCCCCGAGGATTTTTAATGGAATATTTAATAAATATTGGAGCAAAAAAGTACCAGAGGAGGGCATCCAAGTGGGCACAACCCACCTGGGCGTGCCAGGAGGCACAGGCGCGACCTGGTGGGTGCTGCCCTCCTCGGCCCACCTCCGGTGCCCATCTTCTGGTATATAAGTCATTTTGACCTAGAAAAAATAAGGAGAGGAAATTCAGGACGAAGCGCCGCCGCCTCGAGGCAGAACTTGGGAAGGAGCACTTTTGCCCTTCGGTGGAGCGATTCCGCCGGGGGAACTTCCCTCCCGGAGGGGGAAATCATCATCATCATCATCACCAACAACTCTCCCATCTTGGGGAGGGCTATCTTCATCAACATCTTCACATCACCAACTCCTCTCAAACCCTAGTTCATCTCTTGTGTTCAATCTTTGTATCAAAACTATAGATTGGTGCTTGTGGGTGACTAGTAGTGTTGATTACATCTTGTAGTTGATTACTATATGGTTTATTTGGTGGAACATTATATGTTAAGATCCATTATGCTATTTAATACCCCTCTGATCTTGAGCATGTTTATCATTTGTGAGTAGTCACTTTCGTTCTTGAGGTCAAGAGAGAAATCATGTTGCAAGTAATCATGTGAACTTGATATGTGTTCAATATTTTGATGGTATGTATGTATCCATTCTCTTAGTGGTGTCATGTGAACGTCGACTACATGACACTTCACCATATTTGGGCCTAAGGGAATGCATTGAGGAGTAGTTATTAGATGGTGTGTTCCGAGAGTGACAGAAGCTTAAAGCCTAGTTTATGCACTATTCCGTAAGGGACCGATTGGATCCAAAAGTCTAATGCTATGGTTAGAACTTATTCTTTATACTTTTCTCGTAGTTGCGGATGCTTGCGAGAGGGTTAATCATAAGTAGGAGGTTTGTTCAAGTAAGGAATACACCTAAGCACCGGTCCACCCACATATCAAATTATCAAAGTACCAAACACGAATTAAGCCAACATGATGAAAGTGACTAGATGAAATTCCCATGTACCCTCAAGAACACTTTGCTTATCATAAGAAACCGTCTTGGCCTGTCCTTTGGCTCAAAGGGATTGGGCTACCTTGCTGCAGTTTTGTTACTACTATTTTTACTTGCTCGTTACAAATTATCCTGCTATCAAACTACTCCGCTACCCACAATGTTAGCACTTGTAGACAATACCTTGCTGAAAACCACTTGTCATTTTCTTCTGCTCCTCGTTGGGTTCGATACTCTTACTTATCAAAAAGTGCTATAATTGACCCCATATACTTGTGGGTCATCAGGCGGCGAAGAGCGATGGCGAGGCGGGGGACCGAGGTGATGAGGTGGATGCCACGAGCATGCTGGCGCCCGTCACGTCGCTGCCACCCGAGGCTGTGGGGCTAGCCGGTAGGAGGAGAGGGGCCAGCGAGTATTCAATACCCCCACCCGAGGCGCCCCTTGACAGATGAGGAGCAAGTGGGTCCCGGGAGGGGGAGCGGCTGCGATCGGAGTAGTCCTCCTCATTCGAGCGATGATGTCGACGCCCGTCGGAGTAGTCGTCGTGGCCGTGGCCACCATGGCCACCCCCATCGTTGTCATCGTCAGAGAATTGAGGGCAGCCAATGTGGTTGGGGGTTCTGGCGAGTCCGGATGTCGTAGCCGAGGTCGTTGAAGCACATGCGAACCATAGCCCAGAGCTTGCTCGAGTCGAGGGACTTCATCTTGAGCCGGACCTCCTCCTCCTTGCGGGAGAGAGAGCTTGTTGACCACCACGACCATGCCCAATATACGAGACATGTCACGAATCACACGCTAGGATTGGGCAATGTCAGGGAGGCCTGCAATCAAAATCCAAGCCGTGTCCAGAACCGCCACCGATTTCGGATTCACCTTTGGCTCAAAGATGTCGACCACCATCTTGCTGAGGATCAGGGTGATCTCTGCACTCCGAGTGCAGTAGCCGTGGCTGACGATTTCGGGAAAGACCATAAAGAACTGGTGGCCGGCTGTCAAGTGACCTGCCAGTCCCACTGGCACTGGCATAGGTGGTTGAGCTCTGCCTTGATCATCTCTAGGGAGGCCACTCCGTCACCCAGAACCGTGACCAGGGCGTTGAGGGATGGCTCCAGGGGAGGCACATCAGGGATCTCCATGTGGAAGAACAGCATCCCCTCGATGCCATGGCCGTACACCATTAGCTCCTCAGAGACCGGTCGATCGGGGCACAGGAGGGCAAGGTGACCAGAGTCCTTGCAGAGGTAGCACATCGGAGGGTTCAGGCAGGCCACCTGGAAATGCCCCAGAATGCCGCAGTTGAAGCAAGGGGGGCCATCCCCGGAGATCTCAGCCGCCCCTCGGCCGCAATGGAGGAGGGCATGGGGGTGTGGAGGGGACCCTTGCGCTTCTTCTTCTTGGCTCCTTGGCGGCCACGGGGGTTAACGGGGCCCTTCGCCGGTGGGATCTGCGGCTAGTTCCTCGGCGGGAGGTAGTGGTGAGGAGGGGACGCCGCGTCGCAGGCTGAGCCCGAGCAGGGAAGACCGACCGTCCCCTGCGCCAGACAGGAGATGGAGAGTGGCGGGATTGCTGCGTCCAGGCGTCCGGGGAGCGACGGGAGCCCCGCCGATCGTCTCGGGCAGGAGGGCAGCGAGAGTCGTGGATGTAGCTGTCCCATGCCGGTGACCGGTCATGACCCGGAGAGCAGCGGCTGTCCCGAGAGGGAGAGCAGCGAGACTCGCGGGAGTCACGGTAGTCGCGTGGAGGGTAGCGGAGGTCGGACCTAGATGAGGGCGGGGGTTCCGTGGCGCTTGGAGAGTTGGAGTTGACGTCGGTGTTCGTCCTCCCGGCAAATGTCGTCCGGGGAGGGGCGAGAGAGGTCATGGCGGTCGCGGTCGTCCATGCGGTGTTTCGGTCGAGGGGCCTCGTCCTTGCGCTCGCGGGCCATTTGGGCCGGCGGTGCAACCGAGGAGGTAGGTAGGGGAAGTGGCAAGGGGCGAGACGGCGGCGGCGGCTGAACTGGATCGGGGACAGGCGGGAGGAATTCGTCCAGGATGGTGGAAGGTGTTGGCTGGATGGGGAACCCACATCTTGGAATCGCAGGGGTGTGCTGGGCCGTGGCTGCAGGGGTGTGCTGGGCCGAGGCCCGTGGGGAGGGGCCTAGAGGGCGAGTGGAGGCCGATAGGGTGGGTTGGGCTGAGCCAGACTAGAGCGCGGCATGGGTCGCCCCTGCCTGGGCCGCGGAATCCGAGCCCAGAGGAACCCTAGGGTCCGCGCGGCCCACCACATCCGCCCAGGACACCACGTCCCGGAGCAGAGGTGATGGGTGCAGCGCGCGGCCGGCAGGCGGTGGCGCGGAGTTGACGGGCGGCGAGGGAGGCGATCCGCCACGGGGTGGTGCGGGCGGGCGATGATGAAGTGGCGGAACAGCCACGTCCGCCATCGGAGTTGGGAGGATCGGCGATGGTCGGTAGACCAAGCGGGCGGGGAGAAGGGAGCCGCGACAGCGGGCATGTAGATGGAGGCGCCAAGCTCTACGGGTCAGCCCTCCCGGGACACCCCAGCCACAGGTGGCGGCGGCGGTAGCCGTGGCAAAGATCGTGGCTTCTGCGGTTGCCGCCCGCGAGCTCGGCATCTGAGTGCAGGCGCCGCCCGTCGGCCACGCAGTGCTCCACCCCGGGAGCATAGCCGGAGCCCAGCGGCGGAGGCAGCCCGAGAGACCCGAGGGACCCCTCTCGAGGAACGCCGTGCCTTGTCGGCCGGCCTCCTGTCGTCGTCTTGGTGAGGTCGCCACGAGGGGGCATCGACGGGCCGGGGGCCGACACAGGGGAGGCTGCAACGGCGTCGGCGACGACCTCGTGCGAGCAGGCGGAGGCCGCCAGCAGGCGCCGCGTCGCCTGCGGAGTCGCCGGGGAAGGGGGGGATTCAAACTCCATCTCGCTGCATCAGTTCTGCAAGATCACCGGCACCGTCATCCATGACCTACTTATCCACAAGGTACCTCAGGTCCTCAGCATATTCTTACTTTTTCTATGTTCTACGTATTAATAATGCAAATAATCTTCCCAGAGAACTGCGACGGGCGCACAGCTGGGTCTCCAACCCATCCGATATACCAACTTCTCCTGACCCCCTTTTTAATTTTTTCCTGTAAAATCCGTGCTTTGGTTTATGCTAACTTGGTGGTGGTCGATATAATCATATAAATGCAGATGGAGAGACACATTCACGGATTGGCCAATGAGATATGTTGATTGAGAAAATATGACACTTCAGATAAATGGTGTGCATAATTTTGAGCAATAGCATATGGTACCTTTTAGTCCTGCTGATTCCCTCAGCCTATTGCAGTGTTACTATGTGCAATATGCATCTCACCTTTTGTTGGTACTGGCTGTAGATGCTGAAAACGGAAGATTTGCCTCCTTTTTTCGTGCGGCGATGGGCCCCCACGGTAAATGATTCAAGGAAAATGTATGCATTCTTCCTTCAGTTTTTTGTATTTACAGAAGATTTCCCTTCTTTTATCATCTCCTTTTGTTCTTCTTCTTCCTCGTTCTTCGTTCGTTCTTGTTGTTATAGGGCGGCGAACCTTGAGCCCTAGGGGCGGTTAGGCCGACCTAGGGCAGCCCATAGCTTCCACGCATCCAGATGGGGTCCCTCCCGGGCGCGTGGGGTTTTGGTTCTCAAAAGCGCCCGCCGGATTGGTTGCGTACCGCACTTCCGAACGGGTCTTCTTCGACGTGAGCTGCGGTGCATCACCCTCAGTGTTGAAGGTCGACGGTGACGTGTTCGTGTGCGAACATAATAAGTGTGTATCGAAGCTTCTTAAAGTTTTCTATCTTGGCTCGCATCTTGTTGTTTTGAGAGTGCATACATTAATTTGTATTCGCTGCTCATCCATCTTGACTTGCTCCTCATTCATCTTCACTTGCTTCTCGCGTGTGTATGTCAAAGCATCATCCAATCGGGCTCTGAGTGATCGAGTGCGGTACTCGACCAACTGGTTTACGTAAGCCATTAAGAGTTCGACCCATATCCATGTTTAGCAAGAGTATGGTTCCTGCATGAGTGTGTACGTAATTAATGTCATGAAAAACTAGTCACAAGCCAAATATCTAATCAATTAATTAAGACAAAAGAATATATTTTGTTGTACGTACCTCAGTTCCCTTGCGTGCACATATGAGGTATTCTCGAGTGGGATTTATTTTTGTGTATGAGGTTTTCTTCACATCAGGGCATGTGCAGCCGCAAAAGAGCACATGTTGGCTGCCCGGATCAAGGTGGGCTTCGCTGCCGGTGGTGTACCAAATGCCGTTGGATCCGACTGACAGTGTGCTGTTGGGACGCGATGATACACCGGACGCCTCCGACAACAACGAAGAGCTCATGGTGGGCACCCGGTGTTGAGAGAAGAAAAGTACAAGTGAAAGATCAAGGGGAAATAGATAGATGTAGAGTTGTGATGTATGTAGATTGTGGGGAAAGGAAGTAAAGAGAGAAAGAAAGGGCGTGAATATCAGAATGAAGAGGAGGTGGAGGAAGAAGAGATAGTGGCAGACAAGAGAAGGGGTGGTCAATTATTGGGAGCATGCAGGGCAAGTGAACTCTCCTAGTTTGTACCTGTTAGCAACATCCAAGACAACTAAACGCCGTTAGCTTGTAAGACCCACATGCATGTCAGTACTCGGTCGCTTAGACATCCAAGTAGCAGGGGTCCTCCTAACACCACACACTGCTATAGTGGGTGACTTGGTCTACCAACCTTGCAGTGTTTCCCCCCCCCCGACCCCCCCCGCCCGACCCCCGCGCCGCCCCTCCAGGGCGTCTCGGGGGCGAAACCCTAGATCGCCGCGAAGTCCTCCCTTCCTCTCCCCCTCGCCGCGCTGAGGGCCTTGCCGGGCAAGCCCGGCACCGCCGAGGAAGGTGGCGACAGGCATCTGTGCTCTGCTTTTGCAGGAGCCACGGATCTGGGGCAGCGGCCTCGGTTGGAGTGGCGCCACCGGCTCTGCGGCGAGCGGTGGTGCGGGCGTGGTGGCGGTGTCCCTGGCCGCGAGGGCGGTGGGGATCCGTTGGGCATGGACCTCGCGCGGTCCTGGCGTCTGGCGGCACCAGATCTGGTGTCCCCTGCTTTCTCCGACGTGGTGCGATCCCTCCCCTCCGGGCCTGGGTCGGCGTGCTTCTTCGATCTTCGGTCTCTGTGCTGCGGGTGGGTTGGTGGTGTGGAGCCAGACCAGGAGAAATCCATGGCCGGCCATGGCTGGCCGCGACGGCGGCGGCGCCCGAGGGCACCGTTCTTCCTCCTTGGAGGCGTTTGTCAGGTCTGACTCCCTCCACCCACCTTCCTCTAGCCTCCCGGGTGAAAGCCCTAACCTCGGTGGGCAGCGGTGGCGCTTCCGCGTCGTTCTCCTTCTTGAAGGCGCAGCCTTTGGGAGCTGTTTGGTTGGTGTGCGTTGTTGGGGTGCATTCGACGTCGTCAGTGGTGTGTCCTCTTCGTCCAAGCTTGGTGTTATCCCTCCTCTGCGGCTGGGCCAGGGGCAATTCTGCTTGAGGGAAGCTTTGGCGGCTCGTCGGGAGTGCGGGGATCCTCTCTATGTGGCCATCCTCGTGGCATCCATTCTAGTTCTAGGTGGAACATTCTATCTTCCGATGCAGGCGCCTTCGAGCAGGCGAGGAGGTTGTGGCCTTCTTCAGAGATGGAATTGGATGGTTGTGCCGTGCCGGGGTCCATAGCTGTTTGGTGACCACACTCCCTGATGATGCCGTTCATCCCCTTCTCCTCAGTGCCAGCTTGGTCCTAGCTCCCTGGTGCTTCGTTCTCGGAGGAGGGCCTCGATGTCTGTAGTTGTGTGCTTATCTGTTTTATCTTCTAGCTTGTAGCTTTGAGGCTAGTTAGCTGCTTACCAGCGTCTATGTATCTTACCGTGTTGTTTTTCTTTCTTTGGCTCGTGTGATCTGTAATCCTAGCCGGTTGATGGCTTTGTTAATTCAAAGCCGGGCTAGGCTCGAGCCCCATCTCGGGCTCGGTTGATGCCTTTTCTCTAAAAAAAACCTTGCAGTGTTCCTTTTGTACGAATGCCGCTACTTCTTTCCTGTCTGCAGTGTTCCTTTTTTTCTTGGGCGCTGCTGGAAGTTAGTAAAATTAGCAGCAACATCATGTTTTCTGGGGCTGCTAGTACTAAAATCCTATATGGGGTTCTTGGGTTAGTGTTTCTTTCTTTTCTCGCCCCATATAACATACCTTTATTATTTTATAAGATGTTACCATAGAAATATTGTTCTATAGTTTGCAGTTCAAAAAAAATAATGCTCCCCAGTTGAGCTGATGCTTTTTTTCGATGAAAAAGGAGTTTTATTCCAAATTGATAGAGTTCAGTCGAGAGGTAAAACATTCTCGATACATGGCGGTCCTAGATGCATCCACACAGCCGTGGTACACTCTACACGACTATAATTTGCCAAGCGGTCAGCGACTCTATTCCGATCCCTATTTAATTTCTGGGGAATAAACTCCCTATCCCTCATCAACGCCTTAATTTCAGCTACGAGATGTCCATAGGCAAAACGAATCAATCCATCTCCTGTCAAACTCGATAACGCCACAGTAGAATCAGACTGAACAATCACCGGACAATTGGAGTGTTGTATAGCAAGTGACATCCCTTGCATAAGCGCATGTATCTCCACTTCCAGTGCATCATTGCAGTTGAGCTGATGCTACGCCTAAGATATTTGTATTGCTATAAAAAAACTAGTATAATGAGGTCATACCAAACAGGGAGATTAATATATTCATGGTCTAAAGTTTTTAAAATTTTGGAACTCAAAAGCTTTGGGGCTCCTGTGCCGTCCCACACCACAGGTGCAGAGGAGCTCAACAAAGGTGATTGCCACGGGCAGCTGACCAAATGGAACTCTGAAACCAATCTTGGGTGGTGAGAAAGGACCACCCATGCATACAATATATGCCGAACACAGTTAACATAAATACATCCCACCGAACAAAATTGTCAAAAATGCCACGACGGAAGCGTGTTGTGCCGACACGTGTACCTTTTCCCATACAGCGTGGTGGAAGCCACTTCCAACCATACAGGGTGGTTGAATCACCCTGCTGCGACAGGCCTGAGGTCATCTGCGTGACGACAGCCTTCCAGCAGGGCATTTTTGACAATTTTATCAGAGGGGTGTATTTCATATCAATTTTGTTCGGCAAGGGGTTAGACATGTAAAAAGAATCTTGCGTATGTACTCTATATGCTCTCCGTCCTCTCAGCTAAAACCATTATCCGAATCATACAAGAATTGCTAACCAACTATTCACTAGTTCGGAAGTGGTCACAGAAGACACCCCATCAAAGTGAGATCTCTCGAGGTAGGACTCGCCATGATACAAATATTGCAGATAAAAGAACAAGTAAATTTAACAATTAAGGCACCCATAAGTGAACATAAACATAACATGCATGGTAGCCAATTTTTTATATGTAGGAACCAATCCTTGTAAATCTGTGTATAAACTAAAAATGACCGGACAATCATGTGCTCAAATACATTCCAACCAACAAGTTTGTTAACGTTTGAAATGAGCTTCTAACCTAAATGTTTCTAGCCAACTCTTCAAGCCAACATGGTGTGTAGGTAAAAGAATATGTGATTATGGGCGGTTGGCTAGAGAATCTATTGAACTGGGTATAGTTTGTTGGCCATATGTTGCCTATGCCTTCAACCTTTGAGGTACTCAAATGATAGGCCACTCCCTTCTCCCTGGATCCACTAGTTAGGAACACGATCTCTCTATAAGGGTGAAATCCGAGTATTATAATATCAGGATTATAACCATAAGACACTTCATCATCCATTTGAAAATCTTCGACGGGGTTAGTATCAATGAGTTTCCATTTATTTTTTCCTTTCTTGTTCTCTGTTAGGTAACACCCTTCATTCTTTACCTCATCGTCATCGCTATCGGAGTTCCATTCAAAGTTATCTCCAACTGTACCTTTCTTTTTGTATCCTGGAAGATGGGAGCAAGATGAGTTGTAGTTAACATCTTTTAACACCCAAGGTCCATGGAATTGTCCGCGGTGATGTGATAGAGCGTGCTCAAGGTCATTGTCATGCTTGAATACACACTCCATTTGGCCAGGTGATTCATTAAGGACCCAAACCCGAAGACGATACTTATCAACCGCTGCGAAGTAGACCCCTTGTTCTGACCTTTGTAGATAACAATTTGGATGTACGCTCAATCCCATGCCCATGGGTGGTTCAATTAGGCAGTACTTGTTGTTGGACAGGGACATTCTACAAAATCAAAGCATTGTTTGAAGTAAGAAATCCTTCCACCAAGGGAAGGCACATGAAAAAGGATACACAACAAACCTTAAAATGAAATTAGCCTGGCGTTGCAAGTAAAGTGCTCCTCGCCAGTAGACCGCGCGTTCTCGCCATTCCACGGGCGAGTATGTGATGTTGGTCCCTGGGACACCCCCTTCTTGAACAAAGGACCTCTCATCCCATTGACCTGTCTTCGAAGAGAAGACATAGAAGATCCATGAAGACGACGAACCTGACGTCCACCTAGATTCCTTCACTAAGGGATCGAAATGCTCCATCTCTTTCCCATGACCGACGAAAAACGTACGGGGGATCATGAACACCTCGTAGTGTGGTGACACCATCGGATCAAAGACTAGGTACCTATTGAACGTAATTTGTCTGACGTGGCCAACCATCTGCAAGGGAAGCTTGGTCGCCGGCGGGCACAGGGGCAAATGATCGCAACGTCGTGTAGCAGGGTTAACCACGTATCTGTTGAGCAAGAGGAGGCTATTGCAGTGATCTACAATGCCATATCGGCAGCCCTTACGGTAACCGTGTTGAGGAACTTTGATGGACGTGTTGGTGTCCGGAAGGAAGTCGAGCCCGCCGCTGATTGCGAGGCCGCCCTTGGAGGAGGAGGGGCGGGCGAACAACTCGGGGAACTTGTGAGGGTCGAAGTGGAGGAAGATGCCATGGAACGAGAGCGGGAGCAGGTCGGCGCGCAGGAGGCGGCGGGCATCGATGGTGGCGCGCCAGTCCCTGCAGACGCAGCGGGACGCCGCGAGCCAGCGCGGCGCGAGATGGCGCAAGACGTTTGCTAGCATGTCCTCGGACAGGATGCGCG
This sequence comes from Aegilops speltoides, assembly GCA_021437245.1. Classification (NCBI taxonomy): domain Eukaryota; kingdom Viridiplantae; phylum Streptophyta; class Magnoliopsida; order Poales; family Poaceae; genus Aegilops; species Aegilops speltoides. The sequence continues at coordinate 46,452,017 of CM038142.1, forward strand.
TCAGATCCTGCTGCGCAGCGAGCTCCTTGCCGTGGTCAGCGGAAGCAGTCTCCACATCGGCCTCCTGCTCGGAGGAGCCCGTGGACGGCGCCCACGGTTTGGGCTCGAGCAGCTCACCAACCATGGCCATCACCGTCGAGCTTTTAGCGTTCGATCCCTATTTATTGGGTGCAGGAGCGCCGTACACGTCTTAAGAGAGATTCGAGTCCAGGTTTGTCCACCCTGTTTTTTTTTTCCAGTGGTGTCCACCCTGTTTCAGGGTTACAGTTCCTCCAGATCCGTTGTAAATACGATTTGTCTTTCTCACAACACAACTTATTAGAAAAAGAAATCCTACACCTACGGTCTACGGAGAACAAACAACAGTTTTACACGTGTAAGGGAAAGACGAGGACGGACGAGGACGGAGCTCGGTTTGCCTTCATTCCGGATTAACTCGAGCGCATCGAGTTCGGGTGTGGAGGTGATCCTTTTTTTAGACAGTTGTGGTGGTGCTAGAGATAGATGACGGGTGGTGGTGTTAAGCTCAAATATTTTTTTGGTCTTATTTATATTTTTAATTTTTTTAGTTGAGTATTTTTACCTCTTGATTGGTGTTTCTTTGAGCAAAGCCTAGCGTTCTGCTATTTTTTCAGTTTTGTCATGTCAGTTTTTTTCGAAAAGGAGGATTATCCTTGGCCTCTGCATCACCATGATGCACAACCATCTTTATTAATTATTCATCAAAGTCTTACAAAATTAATATAAGGATCAATCCGAAAGGCGAACAAAGTCATTACACCTATGCCAATACAGATGTGCCTTGTCCGCATAATAGACACAATCTAATCTAGAGATCTTAATACCATCCGGTCTAGGCGTCCTATAACATGCACCGCCTGCGCTCGCTGAAGGATCCGCCACCGCCATCTTCCGCCATCCCGTCTTCAGGAGAAATCATTGCATAGATCTTGCCAGTCCCATCTGCCGTTGACGTCACCACGACATCAGTCAGTGCCACCAGCCTGCGCGCGTCGATCAAACTGTGTCCAACTCTGAGACTCCACTGCTCCACACTGCCGAGACTCACCGTTTTCAATGCGGTCGATATAACACCGCTTGACCTATTGGCCTCTGCAGTGAATCACTGCTCCAAGACGATGCCTCCGGGAGGAAGAACGACACAGAAGTCTCTGTCATCATCCGATCCAGGAGATGCAGACCTAGCGTTTCCCCATAACAACTACCAGCTGGACGAAGAGGTGCACACCATCTGCAACTGCCGACGTACCCAAGCGGTGCCCACTGCCGCATAGCTCTCACGATGATGCCTTCAAGAAAGACACGACGCCAAGAGCGCCGTCACCGCCTTAGGGTTTTCACCCGAGAGACCGTGAGGTGGAAAAAGGTAGGGCAGATCCGAACGACATCTCCAAGAAGAAAAAGGCACCCTCGGGTGTCGTCGCCGTCGCGGCCGGCATGAGCCGACCTGGGAATAAATGTATGTACGGGCCTTATACTAGGATCCTTATGATATGAATGAGACATGTATTACCATATAAAAACAGATTAACCGGAGGGCGCCGCCTCCTGTACCTAATCTGATAAAAATAAGCCTGAACTGCTTTGGTCCTTGCCGATCACGGCGCCGGTGTGGAGTGTGCGGCGGGCATGATCGAGCTAGAGGACATGGGCAACGGCGAGGGTGTCGTCCTCGACTACCGCGCCATGCTGCCCTGCTTCATAGAGTAGCCTAGTAGTTGTCGCGCGCAGGCCGGACGCGCCCGGTGATGACGCGAGCGGCACACACCAACATGGCTCCGGGGCTCGAGCCGGGGAATGACACCGCTTTGGGTGATGACAAGACTCCCGAGTCTCCTCTCCTGACGGATCTTGCAACTTGTATAAACCGATCGAGTGGTTCTGCTCGGCCGACCGAGCTCTCAACCATAGGTTAATTGATCTCCAATTCTCCATTGACTCGGCCGCCTGTGGTCCATACAAGCCATGGTTTCCTTGGATGGGCAGAGGAAACTCTCGCTCCTGCGAGAATTGTACCAGCGACGTCTTTGTCTCGAGGACTAGCTGATCTCGCATCAACGAGGGATGGGAGCAAATGAACGCCCGCACTTGCCTGAAGGGGAAGTTGTCTTTTGGAAGGAGACAACCGTGAAAAGTTCGTTTCTCGATTCGGTCGACCTCATTGAATCCCAATCCACGACGGGGTGTTGTGAGGGTAGTGAGAGCAGCACCAAAACCCCTACGGATGATGAGGAATGGATCGATTGGTCATCGACGCGGATGAGCAGCACCATCTACCTAGTACGGCCGGACTGGAGGGCGATCGGCCGCTCGTCCTCCGCCATCCACGGTGTCTCCTTGTTGACCTCTGCCAGCCGCTTCATTTCCTCGCCCTTGTGCGCGGGGACTATGGAGGTGCACGACGGCAACATCTAATGGGGGAGTGCCCCACAACCACCAATCGGCGATAGAGAGCAGTCGCGCCAATTCCTCCATGACCATCTGGTGGATTGAAGAAGTAGCCACATTGCTTCCCCCCTTCTCTCCCATGGTTGCCAGACGTGAGAGATGGTTGCCGAGCGTGGCAGTGACCACTATTCAACGATATTCTGATAAACCGGTCGATCTATCGCTTTTCGGTGTCTGTCCAATAAGATAAGTCAACCGATATGCCAATAAACCATCCGCTTTACGCCTTATCTTGGGTCGATCAATAAGTTCCAAATTGATAGAGTTACAGTTGAAATGTAAAAGATCCTCGATACATGGTGGTCCTAGATGCATCAACACAACCGTGGTACACTCTACGCGACTATAATTTGCCAAGCGGTCAGCGATTCTATTATGATCCCTATTTAATTTCTGGGGAATAAACTCCCTATATATCCCTCATCAACGCCTTAATTTTAGCTACGAGATGTCCATAGGCAGAACAAATCAATCCATCTCCTGTCAAACTCGATAACGCCACACAAGAATCAGATTGAACAATCACCGGACAATTGGAGTGTTGTATAGCAATTGCCATCCCTTACATAAGCGCATGTATCTCCACTTCGAGTGCATCATTGCAATCAACGGAACGCAATTTTTTTTACGTACAACGCAAAAAGGCATGAAAACGGACGACGGACCAAAAACCACCTGATTGGACAAAAAAAAGTGGAGAAACAATCCTCCCTTTAATATTAGGTAGAGATAGAGATTATGGATATATTTTTAGGTTGTATCTACCGAAATATGTTCCAATATTCGTTATATTAGGTTATTATTTCTAGGATCAAATATAAGTATTAGTATGCATTGTTAGTTGTAAGGGCTACTTTTACCGTGCATCAAATTTTGTTATGTGCTCTCCCGCAAAAAAAAAAAAAATTTTGTTATGTGCTTCCTAATCCGCCCCACCTCAAAAAAGATTTGTCCTCCGCCACTCTAAGCAGCCTCCCTAGGGACAGATTCCGTGTGACCCTCCCCTGTTTTTGATGCCAACAACATGGTGCCAGGCAACAGAGAATCGTGAGATCCCACCTCTTCCTTTTGTTTTGATCCTACACAAGCCCCTACATCCCTACTGCCCCTGAGCTCAAATCCCATGAACCCGTCCCAACCTCCTGGTCCTCGAATGAATGAGTTTGCTTGCTAAAAAATGAGTTTTCTTAATCAGTATATATGGCCTCTCTGCACATGTCGTTTCTTCGTGTATAGGCCACAAGCTTTATTAGTTGTATGATAGATATGGAACTTCAGTTTGATAGTTTCAGCAATAGTTATCTATTAATTATTGTTAATCTGACATACTTTTGTCACCTTCTATCATGTTTTAAGCTGTATTGATGGATGATTTCTGCCATGGTTTTCTTCTTCTTCATTTTCATGTGGAAGTATTAGATATCCTGGGGATGGGTGTTTTATTCGAAGAATGGTAGGGGCTAGGACCCTACCGGGTCTAGGGCGTAGGTTGTAGGGGAAGGAGGGGGCTGGATGTCATGGCTTCATGATGCATGGTGGCAAGCGCCGTCGTCTTGTGAGAGGGAGAGCGGCGGCGCAAGAGGCGGCTAGGGTTAGGTCTCCCGGCTCCCTTCGGGAAGCTGAGCAAAAAGTGATTGCTTCTTGCTTGATTAGATTGATACAGCTCCTCTCCTTATATAGAGAGGTTTACTTGACTTCTAAGCAAATGATCCTAATAATGATAAGATAATTGGGCTAAGCCCCTAATAACGATAAGATAACTTGGGCCACAACCCACTGGCCTAAGCCCCTAATATGCCGGTCATAACACTTCTCTTCGCCTGCACAAACAACTCGTCCTCGAGCTGTAAGGTGGGGAAGCGCTTGCTGAACTCCTCGAGGTGATCAACCAGCGCCAAACACCTTCATGACAGCTGGGGTGGCCAGGTTGGCGGCGACAACGTCCTCCTCAATGTAGTCTGCAACCTCCAGGTAGAAGAGTCGCAGGCAGACGTTGCCGGGCGTGTAGGGCTCGTCGCAGTTGAAGCACAACCCTTGGCGGCGATGCTCGAGTAGCTCGGCCGAGGTGAGCCAGCGGAACGGTCACACCGCGGCCGCGGCAAGGGGTGTCGCGGAAGCCTGAGCAGGCCGACCCAGCGCGGGAACCTCTGGCCAAGGTAGCGGTACAGCGGCCCGGGACGGTGATGCCTGCTGGATGGCCCCTGCACGGCGCTCGAACGCGTGGGCGTAGTACATGGCCGTCTGGAGATCCTGGGGTCCACGAAGCTCCACGTCCACGCGGATGTGATCCGAAAGTCCACCGACGAAGAGGTCGGCCCGCTGCGGCGCCGTCACGCCCGACGCGTGGCATGCCAGGGCCTGGAAACGGTTGGCAAAGAAGGGAAGGCGGCCTGGCTCTGCCAGGCGGCTCCCGCGGATCGGTGGCCCAAAACGAAGGAGGCAGAGCTCGTGGAAGCGCTCCCAAGGGGGCATGCTGCCCTCGCCTTGCTCGAGGGCGTAGTACTAGGTCATGCCGCGCGCTGGAGGTGGTAGGAGGCGAGCAGTGCGCGCCCGGCGAGGTGCACCGCCGGAAAGAACTGCTCGCATTGGTTGAGCCAACTGAGGGGGTCTTCCGTGCCGTCATAAGTGGCGAAGTCCAGTTTGGCAAACCGCGGCAGTGTTTGAGTCGGAGCGTCGTGGCCGACTAGCTCAGAGGTGCGAAGCAGCGAGGAGTGGGGCGCCCGGTCAGCATGACCGTGGCCCGAGAAGTGCCCCGCCGAGCCGGAGGGGTCGCCTAACTGAATAGTGGGGGCGGGCGGTTCTCCCGCCGACGTGTAGACGGGTGGCGGCGATGATCCGGTCAGCCAGGCTGTTATTTGGGACGGCGACTGTGGGAAGCGCACTTGTTGGATCGGACGTCGGTCTGCGTGGGTGACCCGAGCCCCGTGCTGGGTGGTGGCGGGGCTGACAGATGCGGCAGCGGCGGCACAGACACGGGTGGTGTGGTCGGTGCAACGAAGGTCGGGGCCGGCCACTATGGCCAGGAAGGCGTGGCAACGGCCGTCGATGGGCCCGGCAGCTGGAGTTGCGGCTGCCCGGACTCGGGAGGCGTCGGGGGCGCGGCGATCGTCGAGGCCGGCCACTGTGGCCAGTGGGGAGCAACGGCGAGCGGCGGTTGACCGGGCGATGGTGGTGTAGAGGTCCGGTCGGCGCCGTGGTGGCAGTACCGATGCTGCGGTGGCTGGCCGGTCGCGGCGGTAGCGGCAAGCGGCGGCGGCGGGCCGGGCGATGTTGGTGTAGGGGCGGTCGGCGCCATGGTGGCAGCGCAGCAGTAGAGGCGGCTGGCGATCGCGGCGGCAGGCGGCAAGGGCGGCAGCTGCCCGTAAGGCCCGGCCAGGTAGAGTTGGATGCCTTGGATGGCGGTGACGAGGCCATTAAGGACTCTCGTGATCTCCGCCGGGGAGTAGACGGCGACATGCGGCGCGGGGAGGGGCGGCGACTGGCCGGTGGAGGCCCCCACGGTGGAGTCAATCGGCGCGGTGGAAAGCGCTAGCGGCGTGGTGGAGAGCGGTGCTGTGGAGAGGGCGGCGGTGGTGGATAGCGGTGCGGTGGAGAGCAGCGCTGTGGAGAGGGCGGTGGTGGTGGACAGCGGCGCGGTGGGCGGCGGTGGGGTGGGTGGTGGAGCAGATATGATTGGACCCAATCTACCTGATACCAAATTGGTAGGGGCTAGGACCCTACCGGGTCAAGGGCGTAGGTTGTAAGGGAAGGAGGGGGCTGGATGTGGCGAAGCTCGCAGTCGTCGGCGGCAAGACGTCGTTGTGCGCGAGAGGGAGAGGCGGCGGCGGTGCAAGATGCGGCTAGGGTTAGGTCTCTCGGCTCCCTTCGGGAAGCCGAGCAAATAATGATTGCTTCTTACTTGATTAGATTGATACATCTCCTCTTCTTATATAGAGAGCTTTACTTGACTCCTAAGCAAACGATCCTAATAACAATAAGATAATTGGGCTAAGCCCCTAATATCGATAAGATAATTGGGCTAAGCCCCTAATATCGATAAGATAATTGGGCTAAGCCCCTAATATCGATAAGATAACTTGGGCCACAACCCACTGGGCTAAGCCCCTAATATGCCGGTCATAGCAAAGAATGTCCCAGAATTTGTGAATCTCGGTGTACAAGAATCAACATGAATGCTGAAACATTTTTTTTTTTGCTGAAGTTAATATTTATTTTTCTGTTCCAAGCATTTTTCCTCATGATTGCTTCTAAAATGTTACTGGCAAGGCTTATATGATTCATAGGAGTTCACTTAGCAAGGATTATATGATTCATGGGAGTTCACTTAGCAAGGATTATATGATTCATGGGAGTTCACTTAGCAAGGCTAATATTTATCAGAATGAAGAGGAGGTGGAGCAAGAAGAGATAGTGGAAAACAAAAGAAGGGATGGTCCATTATTGGGCGCAAACGTTGGCAGCGTGTAGGGCAAGTGAACTATGCTAGTTTGTACCTTTTAGCAGCATCCAAGACAACTAACCGCCGTTAGCTTGTAAGACCGTCATGGATGTCAGTACTCAGTCGCTTGGACATCCATGTAGCAACTTTCCTCCAAGCACCACACGCTGCTATAGTCGGTGACTTCATGTACCATCCTTGCAGTGTTCCTTTTGTACGAACGCCGCTACTTCTTTCACGTCCGCAGTGTTCTTTTTTTTTCTTGGACGCCGTTGGTAGTTAGTAAAATTAGCGGCAACATCCTGTTTTCTGGGGCTGCTAGTAGTAAAATTTTATATGGGGTTTTTGCACTAGTGTTTCTTTCTTTTCTCGCCCCATATAACATACCTTTGTTATTTTATAAAATGATACCGTAGAACTATTGTTCTACAGTTTGCGGTTTAAAAAAATATTAATGCTCCCCAGTTGAGCTGAAGCTACGGCTAATATATTTGTATTGTTATAAAAAAACTAGCATAATGAGGTCGTACCGAACAGGGAGATTAATATATTAATAATCTTAATTTTTTAAAATTTGGACCTCTAAAACTTTGGGGCTGTTGTGCCGTCCCACACCACAGTCGCAGAGGAGCTCAGCAGAGGTGATTGCCATGGGCAGCTGACCAAATGAACCTCCGAAATCAATCTGCGGTGGTGCGAAAGGACCACCCATGCATATAATATATGCCAAACACAGTTGGCATAAATACACCCCATAAAACAAAATTATCAAAAATGCCCCGACGAAAGCGTGTTGTGCCGACACGTGTACCTTTCCCATACAGCTTGGCGGAAGCCACTTCCAACAATACAGGGTGGTTGAAGCACCCTGCTGCGACGGGCCTGAGGTCATTTGCGGTGCCACGTACACCCCGATGGTGGAAAGTACATGTGACGTGACGACAGCCATCCAGCAGGGCATTTTTGGCAATTTTATTCAGAGGGGTGTATTTTCTGTCAATTTTGTTTGACAAAGGGTTAGATAAGTAAAAAAAAATCTTGCCGATGTACTCTATGCTCTCTGTCCTCTCAGCCAAAACCATTATCCGAATCATACAGAAATTGAAAACCACCATTCACTAGTACGGAAGTGATCATAGAAGACACCCCATCAGAGTGAGATCTCTCAGGGTAGGACTCGCCATGATACAAAATATTGCAGATAAAAGAACAGGTAGATTTAACAATTAAGGCACCCGTAACCGAACATAAACATAACATGCATGGTGGCCATTTTTTTTATGTAGGAACCAATCCTTGTAAATCTGTGTACAAACTAAAAATGACTAAACAATCATGTGCTCAGATACATTCCAACCAACAAGTTTGTTAACGTTTGAGATGAGCTTCTGAACTAAATGTTTCTAGCCAACTCTTCAAGCCAACACGGTGTGTAGGTAAAAGAATATGTGATGATGGGCGGTTGGCTAGAGAATCTATTGAACTGGGTATAGTTTGTTGGCCATATGTTGCCTATGCCTTCAACCTTTGAGGTACTCAAATGATAGGCCACTCCCTTCCCCCTGGATCCACTAGTCAGGAACACGATCTCTCTATAAGGGTGAAATCCAAGTATTATAACATCAGGATTATAACCATAAGACACTTCATCATCCATTTGAAAATCTTCAACGGGGTTAGTATCAATGCGTTTCCATTTATTTTTTCCTTTGTTGTTCTCTGCTAGGTAACACCCTTCAGTCTTTACTTCATCATCATCGCTATCGGAGTTCCATTCAAAGTTATCTCCAACTGTACCGTTCTTCTTGTATCCTGGAAGATGCGAGCAGAATGAGTTGTAGTTAACATCTTTTAACACCCAAGGTCCATGGAATTGTCCGCGGTGATGTGATAGAGCGTGCTCAAGGTCATTGTCATGCTTGAATACCCACTGCATTTGGCCAGATGATTCGCTAAGGACCCAAACCCGAAGACGATACTTATCAAGAGCTGCAAGGTACACCCCTTGTTCTGACCTTTCTAGATAACGAGTTGGATGTACGCTCAATCCCATGCCCATGGGTGGTTCAATTAGGCAATACTTGTTGTTGGACAGGGAGATTCTGCAAAACCAAAGCATTGTTTGAAATATGTGAACATAAAAACTTACCAAAGTAAAGAAATCCTTCCACCAAGGGAAGGCACATGAAAAGGGGTATATACACAACAAACCTTAAAACGAAATTAGCTTGGCGTTGCAAGTAAAGTGCTCCTCGCCAGTAGACAGCGCGTTCTCGCCATTCCACGGGCGAGTATGTGATGTTGGTCCTTGGAGCACCCCCTTCTCGAACAAAGGACCTCTCCTCCCATTGACCTTTCTTCGAAGAGAAGACACGGAAGATCCATGAAGATGACGAACCTGACGTCCACCTCGATTCCTTCACCAGGGGATCAAAATGCTCCATCTCTTTCCCATGACCGACGAAAAACGTACGGGGGATCACGAGCACCTCGTAGTGTGGTGACACCATTGGATCAAAGACTAGGTACCTATTGAACGTAATTTGTCTGACGTGGCCAGCCATCTGCAAGGGAAGCTTGGGCGCCGACGGGCACAGGGGCAAATGATCGCAACGTCGTGTAGCAGGGTTAACCACGTATCTACTGAGCAAGAGGAGGCCATTGCAGTGATCCACAATGCCATATCGACAACCCTTACGGTAACCTTGCTGAGGAACCTTGATGGACGTGTTGGTGTCCGGAAAGAAGTCGAGCCCGCCGCTGATGGCGAGGCCGCCCGTGGAGGAGGAGGGGCGGGCGAACAACTCGGGGAACTTGTGCGCGTCGAAGTGGAGAAAGATGCCATGGAACGAGAGCGGGAGCAGGTCGGCGCGCAGGAGCCGGCGGGCGTCGACGGTGGCGCGCCAGTCCCTGCAGACGCAGCGGGACGCCGCGAGCCAGCGCGGCGCGAGGTGGCGCAAGACGTTTGCTAGCATGTCCTCGGGCAGGATGCTCGCCGGAGTATGCTGCTCACCGAGGTCCTTGCCGTCGTCAGCGGAAGCAGTGTCTCCATCGGAAGAGCCCGCGGACGGCAGCGCCCACGGTCTGGGGTCGAGCAGCTCACCGTCCATGGCCATCACCGCTGGAGCAAGCTTCGGTTCGGTAGTAGCGCTCGATCCTTTTAATTATTGGGGGCAGGAGCGCCGTACACGTTTAATTTAAGACCCGAGTCCAGGTCTGGCCACCCTGTCTGTTTCAGGGATGCAATTCCTCCAGATCCGTTGTAAATACGATTTGTCTTTCCTTTTCCACAACAACTTATAAATAAAAACAATAACCCTACACCTACGGTCTACGGAGAACACACGGCAGTTTTATACGTGCCTAAGGGACGAAAGACCAGAACGGAGCCCGGCCCTGAGGGGGGGCGAACGGGGCGGCCGCCCCGGGCCCCCGGCGCGAGAGGGGCCCCCTGAGCTGTTACGTATTGTCGTTGATTTTGTTTTTTCCTTTTTCTACGATTTCCTTCCATAATCTAGGATGTCCTTCCTTAATCCACTATTTCCTTCATTAATCTACGATCCACAAAATAGGGGTACCATTTATTCCTATTTTCCTTCCTTACCAGCAAAGGCCCGATTGGGAAACATCGTAGGAGTTATGAATAAAAATCTCCTGATTTCTTTCTTTAATCCATGAGATTACTACTACTGTACAACCATGCACTGAGGGAACGGATCACCACCCTGCTTGCGATTGATATTCATCTCGTGCATGCCACCGCCGCCTAGAGCAGTGCATGACCGCCGGAGATAACGACGCAGCTGCCTCCCATGCAGGTTACAAAGGCCCGCAAAAAATTATACAAGTTACAAAGAAGAGAAGGTATGTTTCTGATATCTATTTATACAGGTAGTCTATCCCTATGAGATTTTACCAAGATGGTTGATCAAAATTTATAAAAAGATTAACAACATTGCCTCTTGACTATCGCAACTAGCCTGTGATAATTGATTTAGTAGATACATTTTTTTGCGAATAGATACAGTTTATACACAGGTATTATTGGGGTTATCAATTTTTTAGTACGGCGATATGCTGACAGTTGAAATGCAGGAATAAGACGAGAGACTTTATACATATCAAAGCAAGTGATCATAGGCACTTAAATCATCTGCTAGTCTTGCTGATGAACCCGCTTCTAGATTGTGATCCAAAAATTAGGTTAATCTTACTTGAATATATTAGTAAAGAAAAAGATTTATAAGAGAAAAACTTTATTTTCTTTGGCTGACATTCAACATATTTTTTTGTTTTTTGACTGTATTTATGTTAAGGGGCTTGGGATTGGGATCTATTTTCGCCCCGGGCCCCCGAAATGTCAGGACCGGCCCTGAGCTTGGTTTGCCTTCGTTCCAGAATAACCCGAGCGCGCCGTCCTTAGCAAAAAATACATTGAGCACGATTTCCTGTTTGTCTTCCCGCAAAAAAAAGATTTCCTGTTTTGTCAACTAAACCTGTCATCCACGCGTCACTAAAATTGCCACAGAAACCGTTTGATTTGCTATGGTCAAATTCTGAACGTTCAGGATTTATCGGGCCCTAAAACTAAGCCTGGAGTCGTTGCTGGTCACGGCGCCGCAGATGGCGTCGGTGTGGAGTGCGCGGCGAGCCTGATCGAGCAAGAGGACACGGGCAACGGGGATCGTCCTTGACTGCCGCGCCATGCTGCCCTGCTTCACAGCGTAGCCTAGTAGTCGCCGCGCGCAGGCCGGACGCGCCCGGTGATGACGCAAGCGGCACACACCAACATGGCTCCGCGGCTCGAGCCGGGGGATGACACCGCTTTGGGTGATGACAAGACTCCCAGGCCTCCTCTCGTGACGGATCTTGCAACTTGTATAAACAAATTGAGTGGTTCTGCTCAGCCAACCGAGCTCTCAACCATCTTATTTTTTTTGGAAAAGGGGCGTCGCCCCGGTCTTTGCATGAGAACGATGCATACATTCACCTTTATTAAAAAGTAAATAAGTTCAACACAAATCACAAGGTCTTAAACAAGCGAACCACAAAAATGCTCACGAAGAGCCGAGGATAAAAGCCACAACCGGCTGGCAATAGAAAGATAGAAAAACTAATTGTCTATCCTATTACATGATCGCCATCCAAACCAGTTGAATATAGCCCGAGCTACCATCTCCCATCGGGTAGATCCAAAGAACTAAATGCTCCACGGCCTCCGCTCGAGTGAGTAACGACCACATACGGATCAAAGTAGTGGCTCGGAATATAACCTGCAAAAAATGAGTATTTGTTGTTCTGTTAAAAACCAAATCATTCCTGCAGTTCCAGACTGCCCAAAGTAAAGCACATACTCCTATGCGAATGTGTCTCACTGTTTGGGATTCTATCCCGTCTAGCCACATCTCAAATAACGTGTTGATATTATTCGGAGGAATAATATTAAATGCAGTATGAACAGTCCCTCATAGAACCTTAGCCATCGGACAGTCAAGAAAGAGGTGCTTGATGGTCTCATCACAATCACAAAAACTACATCTCATGGAACCAGTCCAGTTGCGCTTTGTCAAATTATCCTTAGTTAAAATGACTTGTTTGTGTACAAACCACATGAACACTTTAACTCTCAAAGGCACCTTGACATTCCAAACGTGCTTGGTAGTAGGAATAGAGCTAGAGTTAATCATATCAAAATACATAGATTTAACAGTGAACTCTCCATTCCTGGCTAACTTCCATCGCAACGTGTCTGGCTTTTGAGAAAGCTGCACATTCATCAATCTTCTCACTAAATGGAGCCAGGCTTCCCAATGGGCTCCGACAAGTGTTATCCTAAAGTGGATGTTGAGGGGAGTGGACTGAAGCATGGTAGCAACGAAAGCGTCTCTTCGTTGCACAATGCTATAAAGGGAAGGATATTGAAGCGTGAGAGAGGTTTCCCCTAGCCATGTGTCCTCCCAGAATCTCTTGGAAGTACCGTTTCCGACAATAAACTTTGTTCTGTTGAAAAAGGTTGTTTTTAACTCTCATCAGCCCTTTCCAAAAAGGTGAGTCCATCGGCTTCACTGTCACCTGTGACAAAGTTTTGGAATGAAGGTACTTATTACGCAGAATCTGCGCCCGCGTGGCGTCCGACTCTATAGATAACTTATACAGCCACTTGCTGCGAAGACATCTGTTTTTCACCTCAAGATTTTCGATCCCTAGACCCCCTTGATCTTTCGGTCGACAAATAATATCCCATTTAGTGAGTCTATACTTCTTTTTCAGGTCATCACTCTGCCAGAAAAAACGGGATCGATAGAAATCCAGTCTTTTCCGAACTCCAACTGGTATCTCAAAAAACGACAAAAGAAACATAGGCATGCTCGTGAGTATCAAATTAATTAGAATTAAACGGCCACCATACGACATTAGCTTGCCCTTCCAGCAACTCAGTTTCTTTTCGAATCGATCCTCAATACACTTCCATTCTCTATTTGTCAGCTTCCGATGGTGAATTGGTATACCCAAATACGTAAAAAGTAGATTTCCCAGTTCACACCCGAACAATTGCTTGTAGGCCTCTTGTTCCTCTTTGGCTCTTCCAAAGCTGGACAATTCGCTCTTATGAGAGTTAATTTTTAACCCAGTCAATTGTTCGAATAAGCATAACACCAGCTTCATGTTTCTCGCTTTTGCCAAGTCATGCTCCATAAAGATGATAGTATCATCAGCGTACTGTAGGATAGACACCCCTCTATCAACAAGATGAGGTACCAGGCTACCTACTTGACCAGCATCCTTTGCCCTACCTATTAGAATGGTCAACATGTCAACTACAATGTTGAAAAGAATAGGTGACATCGGATCTCCTTGCCTGAGGCCCTTGTGTGTCTGAAAATAATGACCTATGTCGTCATTCACATTGATTCCAACACTCCCTTTTTGCGTAAAGGATTCAACCTGGTTCCTCCAAGCCGGGTCGAAGCTTTTCATACGCAAAGCCTGTTGCAGAAATGGCCATTTAACCTTATCATACGCTTTTTTGAAATCCAATTCGAAAACAACTCCGTCTAGCTTTTTCGTATGGATTTCATGGAGCGTTTCATGAAGGACCACAACCCCTTCTAGGATGTTTCTGTCCGGCATGAAAGCAGTTTGGGCCGGCTGCACCACAGAGTGCGCAATCTGTGTGAGTCTATTAGTCCCAACCTTAGTAAAAAATTTGAAACTAACATTAAGAAGACAGATAGGCCTAAACTACTCAATTCTCACAGCCTCTGACTTCTTCGGGAGCAAGGTTGTTGTTCCAAAATTTAAATGAAACAACTGAAGCTGTCCGGAGAATAGATCATGGAACATCGGTAACAGACCTCCTTTAATAATGTGCCAACATTTCTTATAAAACTCCGCCGGAAATCCATCCGGCCCCGGAGCTTTATTATTCTTCATCTGCGAAATCGCATCAAACACCTCTTTCTCCGAGAATGGTGCAGTTAATATATCATTCTCATCAGAAGCCAGCTGAGGTACTGTTGGGGAACGTAGTAATTTCAAAAAATTTCCTACGCACACGCAAGATCATGGTGATGATATAGCAACGAGGCGAGAGTGTTGTCTACGTACCCTCGTAGACCGAAGCGAAAGCGTTGACGCAACGTAGAGGAAGTAGTCGTATGTCCTCCCGGTCCGACCGATCCAAGCACCGTTACTCTGGCACCTCCGAGTTCTTGACACGTGTACAGCTCGATGGCGCACCTCGATCTCCAATCCGGTAGAGAGGCTCAGGGGAGTTCCGTCGAAGACGGCGTGGTGGCGATCTTGATGTTCTCTGTCGCAGGCTTCGCCTAAGCACCGCTACAATATGATCGAGGTGTAATATCGTGGTGGGGGCACCGCTGCGGCTAAGGAACGATCGGTGATCAACTTGTGTGTTCTAGGGTGCCCCCTACCCCGTATATAAAGGAGGAGGGAGGAGGTGGCGGCCCCAGGGGGCGCCATAGGGGGGAAACCTACTCCAAGTAGGTTTCCTTTTCCTTATCTTATTTGGAGGGAAGGAAGGAGTACTAGTATTAGGAAGTAGTACTAGTAGTAGGAAGGAAGAGAGGGGAAGGAGAAAGGAAGGGGGCGGCCCCCTCCCCAGTCGGATTGGGCTTGGGGCGCGCCTCCCTTGCTCCTTCTCTCTTCCTCCTACATGGGCCCAATAAGGCCCATATACCTCCCGGGGTTCTGTAACCTCCGGAGCTCCAAACTTCTCGGAACCTTTCCGGTGTCCAAATATATCCGTCCAATATATCAATCTTTATGTCTCGACCATTTGAGACTCCTCGTTATGTCCGTGATCATATCCGAGACTCCGAACAAACTTCGGTACATCAAAATACATAAACTCATAATATAATTGTCATCGAAACCTTAAGCGTGCGGACCCTACGGTTCGAGAACGATGTAGACATGACTGAAACACATCTCTGGTCAATAACCAATAGCGGGACCTGGATGCCCATATTGGTTCCTACATATTCTACGAATATCTTTATCGGTCAAACCGCATAACAACATACGTTGTTCCCTTTGTCATCGGTATGTTACTTGCCCGAGATTTGATCGTCGGTATCCAATACCTAGTTCAATCTTGTTACCGGCAAGTCTCTTTACTCGTTCTGTAATATGTCATCTCATAACTAACTCATTAGTTATATGCTTGCAAGGCTTAAGTGATGAGTATTACCGAGAGGGCCCAGAGATACCTCTCCGACAATCGGAGTGACAAATCCTAATCTCGAATTATGCAAACTCAACATGAACCTTCGGAAACACCTGTAGGGCACCTTTATAATCACCCAGTTACGTTGTGACGTTTGGTAGCACACAAAGTGTTCTTCGGTACACGGAGTTGCACAATCTCATAGTTGCGGGAACTTTGTATAAGTCATGAAGAAAGCAATAGCAGTATACTAAGCGATCAAGTGCTAGGCTAACAAAATGGGTCATGTCAATCGCATCATTCTTCTAATGTTGTGATCCCACTAATCAAATGACAACACATGTGCGTGGTCGGGAAACATGACCATCTTTGATTAATGAGCTAGTCAAGTAGAGGCATACTAGTGACTATATGTTTGTCTATGTATTCACACATGTATCATGTTTCGGTTAATACAATTCTAGCATGAATAATAAACATTTATCATGATATGAGGAAATAAATAATAACTTTATTATTGCCTCTAGGGCATATTTCCTTGAGTCTCCCACTTGCACTAGAGTCAATAATCTAGATTACATAGTAATGATTCTAACACCCATGGAGTCTTGGTGCTGATCATGTTTTGCTCGTGAGAGAGGCTTAGTCAGCGGGTGTGCAACATTCAGATCCGTATGTATCTTGCAAATCTCTATGTCTCCCACTTGGACTTGGTCCCGAATGGAATTGAAGCGTCTCTTGATGTGCTTGGTCCTCTTGTGAAATCTGGATTCCTTTGCCAAGGCAATTGCACGATATTGTCACGAAGATCTTCATTGGTCCCGATGCACTAGGTATGACACCTAGATCGGAAATGAACTCCTTCATCCGACTCCTTCATTTGCTGCTTGAAGCAGCTATGTACTCCGCTTCACATGTAGATCCCGCCACGACGCTTTGTTTAGAACTGCACCAACTTACAGCTCCACCGTTTAATAAAAACACGTATCCGGTTTGCGATTTAGAATCGTCCGGATCGGTGTCAAAGCTTACATCGGCGTAACCATTTACGACCAGCTCTTTGTCACCTCCATATCGAGAAACATATCCTTAGTCCTTTTCGGTATTCGGGATGTTCTTGACGCTGTCCGATGATCCACTCTGGATTACTTTGGTACCTTCTGCTAAGCTTATTGCTAAGCATCGTCAGTCTGGTACATAGCATTGCATACATGATAGAGCCTATGGCTGAAGCATAGGAACATTTTCATTTTCTCTCTATCTTCTGCTTGTGGTGGGCATTGAGTTCGACTCAACTTCACACCTTTGTAGCAGGCAAGAATCCTTTCTTTGCACGATCCATATTGAACTTTTTCAATATTTTGTCAAGGTATGTGCTTTGAGAAAGTCCTATTAAGCGTCTTGATCTATCTCTATAGATCTTGATGCCTAATATGTAAGCAGCTTCTCCGAGGTCTTTCATCGAAAAAATCTTATTCAAGTATCTCTTTATGCTATCCAGAAATTCTATATCATTTCCAATTAATAATATGTCATCAACATATAAAACTAGAAATGCTACTGAGCTCCCACTCACTTTCTTGTAAATACAGCTTCTCCAAAAGTGCAGATAAAACCATATCTTTGATCACACTATCAAAACGTTTATTCCAACTCGAGATGCTTGCACCAGTCCATAAATGGAGCGTTGGAGCTTGCACACTTTGTCAGCACCTTTTGGATCAACAAAACCTTCCGGCTGTATCATATACAACTCTTCTTCTAGAAATCCATTCAAGAATGCAGTCTTGACATCCATTTGCCAAATTTCATAATCATGAAATGCAGCAATAGCCAACATGATTGAGACAGACTTAAGCATCGCTATGGGTGAGAAAGTCTCATCGTAGTCAACCCCTTGAACTTGTCGAAAACCTTTCGCAACAAGTCGAGCTTTATAAACGATAACATTACCATCGCGTCGGTCTTCTTCTTAAAGATCCATTTATTCTCAATGGCTTGCCGATCATCGGCAAGTCAACCAAAGTCCATACTTTGTTTTCATACATGGATCCTATCTCGATTTCATGGCCTCCGGCCATTTTGCGGAATCTGGGCTCATCATCGCTTCCTCATAGTTCGTAGGTTCATCATGGTCAAGTAACATGACTTCCGAACAGGATTACCGTACCACTCAGTGCGGATCTTACTCTGGTAGACCCACGAGGTTCAGCGAAACTTGATCTGAAGTTTCATGATCAATATCATTAGCTTCCTCACTAGTTGGTGTAGTTGTCACGTGAACGGTTCTCGTGATGAACTACCTTCCAACAAGGGAGTAGATCTGATTATCTCATCAAGTTCTACTTTCCTCCCACTCACTTCTTTCGAGAGAAATTCTTTCTCTAGAAAGGATCCATTCTTAGCAACAAATGTTTTGCCTTCGGATCTGTGATAGAAGGTGTACCCTTGATTTCCTTTGGGTATCCTATGAAGACACATTTCTCGATTAGGGTTCGAGCTTATCGGTTGAAGTTTCTTCACATAAGCATCGCAGCCCCAAACTTTAAGAAACGACAACTTTGGTTTCTTGCCAAACCATAGTTCATAAGGCAACGTCTCAACGGATTTTGATGGTGCCCTATTTAACGTGAATGCGGCCGTCTCTAAAGCATAACCCCAAAATTATAGCGGTAAATCGGTAAGAGACATCATAGATCGCACCATATCAAGTAAAATACGATTCGACGTTCGGACACACCATTTCGTTGTGGTGTTCGGTGGCGTGAGTTGCTGAAACTATTCGCATTGTTTCAAATGTAAACCAAACTCGTAACTCAAATATTCTCCTCCACGATCGGATCGTAGAAACTTTATTTTCTTGTTACGATGATTTTCTACTTCACTCTGAAATTCTTTGAACTTTTCAATGTTTTGGACTTGTGCTTCATTAAGTAGATATACCCATATCTGCTCAAATCATCTGTGAAGGTGAGAAAATAACGATATCCGCCACGAGCCTCAACATTCATCGGGCCACATACATACGTATGTATGATTTCCAACAAATCTGTTGCTCTCTCCATAGTACGGAGAAGCGGTGTTTTAGTCATCTTGCCCATGAGGCACGGTTCATAAGTACCAAGTGATTCATAATCAAGTGATTCCGAAGTCCATCGGTATGGAGTTTCTTCATGCGTTTTACACCGATATGACCTAAGCGGCGATTGCCACAAATAAGTTGCACTATCATTATCAACTCTGCATCTTTTGGCTTCAACATTATGAATATGTGTATCACTAATATCGAGATTCAATAAAATAGACCACTCTTCAAGGGTGCATGACCATAAAAGATATTACTCATATAAATAGAACAACCATTATTCTCTCGATTTAAATGAATAACCGTCTCGCATCAAACAAGATCCAGATATAATGTTCATGCTCAACGCAGCACCAAATAACAATTATTTAGGTCTAAAACTAATCCCGATGGTAGATGTAGAGGTAGCGTGTCGACGGCGATCACATCGACTTTGGAACCATTTCCCACGCGCATCGTCACCTCGTCCTTTGCGGTGTTAGCAATCCGTAGTCCCTGTTTGAGTTGCAAATATTAGCAATGAACCAGTATCAAATACCAGTGCTCTGCGAGCTCTAGTAAGGTACACATCAATAACATGTATATCACATATACCTTTGTTCACCTTGCCATCCTTCTTATCCGCCAAATACTTGGGGCAGTTCCGCTTCCAAATGACCGGTACCGCTTGCGATGAGAAGCACTTTCAGTTTTGGGCTTAGGTCCAGACTTGGGTTTCTTCTCTTGAGCAGCAACTTGCTTGCTGTTCTTTTGAAGTTTCCTTCTTCTTCCCTTTGCCCTTCTTCTTGAAACTAGTGGTCTTGTTGACCATCAACACTTGATGCTCCTTCTTGATTTCTACCTCCGTGGCTTTCGGCATCGCGAAGAGCTCGGGAATAGTCTTGTTCATCCCTTGCATATTATAGTTCATCACAAAGCTCTTGTAGCTTGGTGGCGATGATTGAAGAATTTCATCAATGACACTATCATCGGAAGATTAACTCCCGGTTGAATTAAGTGATTGTTATACCCGGACATTACGAGTATATGTTCACCGATAGAACTATTCTCCTCCATCTTGCAGCTATAGAACTTATTGGAGACTTCATATCTCTAAATCCGGGCATTTGCTTGAAATATTAACTTCAACTCTGGAACATCTTATATGCTCCATGATGTTCAAAACGTCGTTGAAGTCCGGTTCTAAGCCGTAAAAAGCACGGCACACTTGAACTATAGAGTAGTCATCAGCTTTGCTCTGCCGGTCATTCTTAACGTCGTCGGTTGCATCAAGAACAGGCCTGCCACCCAGCGGTGCTTCGGGGCGTAACTCTTACGTGCAGCAATGAGGATAATCCTCGATTCTGGACCCGATCCGTGTAATTGCTACCATCATCTTTCAACTTTGCTTTCTCAAGGAACGCATTAAAATTCAACGGAACAACAACACGAGCCATCTATCTACAAACAAACATAGACAAGCAAGATACTATCAGGTACTAAGTTCATGATAAATTTAAGTTCAATTAATCATATTATTTAAGAACTCCCACATAGACAGACATCTCTCTAGTCATCTAAGTGATTACGTGATCCAAATCAACTTAAACCATAACCGATCATCACGTGAGATGGAGTAGTTTTCAATGGTGAACATCATTATGTTGATCATATCTACTATATGATTCACGCTCGACCTTTCGGTCTCCGTGTTCCGAGGCCATATCTGCATATGCTAGGCTCGTCAAGTTTAACCTGGGTATTCTGCGTGTGCAAAACTGGCTTGCACCCGTTGTAGATGGACGTAGTGTTGGGGAACGTAGTAATTTCAAAAATTTTCCTACGCACACGCAAGATCATGGTGATGCATAGCAACGAGAGGGGAGAGTGTTGTCTACATACCTCGTGAGACCCGGCGAAGCGATCACAACGTAGAGGAAGTAGTCGACGTTCTCCTCGCGATCCGACCGATCCGGCGCGTTACTCCGGCGCCCCGAGTTCTTGACACGTACAGCTCGATGGCGTCCCTCGTACTCGATCCAGCCGAGTGTTGAGGAGAGTTTCGTCAAGATGACGGCGTGGTGACGATCTTGATGTTTCACGGCGCAGGGCTTCACCTGAGCTTCATGACGGTATGACCGAGGTGGAATATGGTGGAGGGGCACGCGACACGGCTAAGGAACGATCCGTAGATCAAACTTGTGTGTTCAGGGTGCCCCCTGCCCCGTATATAAAGGAGGAGGGAGGTGCGGCCGGCCTAGAGGGGGCGCTGCCGAGGAGTCCTACTCCCACAGGGAGTAGGACCCCCTTCCTAGTTGGAGTAGGATTGGGGGAGGGGAAGAGGGAAAGGGCGCGCGCCTCCTTGTCCTATTCGGACTGGGGGGGGCCAGGCCACCCCTGGCCGGCCCCTCCTCTTCTCCTCGAGGCCCACTAAGGCCCATTTAGTTCCCGGGGTTCCGGTAACCTCCGGTACTCGATAAATTCCGTTTTCACCGGAACCATTCGAACTCCAAATATAGGCTTCCAATATATCAATCTTTATGTCTCGACCATTTCGAGACTCCTCGTCATGTCCGTGATCACATCCGGGACTCGAACTTCTTGGTACATCAAAATACATAAACTCATAATAAGCATCATCGAAACCTTAAGCGTGCGGACCCTACGGTTCGAGAACAATGTAGACATGACCGAGACACGTCTCGGTCAATAACCAATAGCGGACCTGGATGCCCATATTGATTCCTACATATTCTACGAAGATCTTTATCGGTCGGACCGCATAACAACATCGTTGTTCCTTTGTCATCGGTATGTTACTTGCGAGATTCGATCGTCGGTATCCAATACCTAGTTCAATCTCGTTACGGCAAGTCTCTTTACTCGTTCCGTAATACATCATCTCACAGCTAACTCATTAGTTGTAATGCTTGCAAGGCTTGATGATGTGTATTACCGAGAGGGCCAGAGATACATCTCCGACAATCGGAGTGACAAAACCTAATCTCAAATACGCCAACCCAACATTTGCCTTTGGAGACACCTGTAGTACTCCTTTATAATCACCCGATTCGTTGTGACGTTTGGTAGCACCAAAGTGTTCCTCCGTAAACGGAGTTGCATAATCTCATAGTTACGAGGAACATGTATAAGTCATGGATAAAAGCGGTAGCAACATACTAAGCGATCGTGGTGCTAAGCTAATGGAATGGGTCATGTCAATCGATCATTCTACTAATGATGTGACCTTGTTAATCAAATAACAACTCTTTGTTCATGGTTAGGAAACATAACCATCTTTGATTAACAAGCTAGTCTAGTAGAGGCATACTAGTGACATAATGTTTTGTCTATGCATTCACACATGTATCATGTTTCCGGTTAATACAATTCTAGCATGAATGATAAACATTTATCATGAAATAAGGAAATAAATAATAACTTTATTATTGCCTCTAGGGCATATTTCCTTGATCTCCCACTTGCACTAGAGTCAATAATCTAGATTACATAGTAATGATCCTAACACCCATGGAGTCTTGGTGCTGATCATGTTTTGCTCGTGGAAGAGGCTTAGTCAACGGTGCGCAACATTCAGATCCGTATGTATCTTGCAAATCTCTATGTCTCCCACGGACTAAGTCCGGATGGAATTGAAGCGTCTCTTGATGTGCTTGGTCCTCTTGTGAAATCTGGATTCCTTCGCTAAGGCAATTGCTCGAGATTGTCACGAAGATTTTCATTGGACCCGATGCACTAGGTATGACACCTAGATCGGATATGAACTCCTTCATCCGACTCCTTCATTAGCTGCTTCGAAGCTGCTATGTACTCCGCTTCACATGTAGATCCCTCACGACGCTTTGTTTAGAAAGCGCACCAACCGACAGCTCCTCCGTTTAGTGTAAATACGTATCCGGTCTGCGATTTAGAATCGTCGGATCGGTGTCAAAGCTTGCATCAGCGTAACCGTTTATGATGAGCTCTTTGTCACCTCCATATACGAGAAACATATCCTTAGTCCTTTTCGGTATTTGGGATGTTCTTGACCGCTGTCCGATGATCCACTCGATTACTTTGGTACCTCCCTGCTAGGCTTATAGCAAGGCACACATCAGTCAGTACACAGCATTGCATACATGATAGAGCCTATGGTGAAGCATAGGAACATCTTTCATTTCTCTCTATCTTACGCATTGGTCGGGCATTGAGTCTTACTCAACTTCACACCTTGTAACACAGTGCAAGAACCCTTTCTTTGCTTGATCCATTTTGAACTTCTTCAAAATTTTGTCAAGGTATGTGCTTTGTGAAAGTCAATTAAGCGTCTTGATCTATCTCTATAGATCTTAATGCCCAATATGTAAGCAGCTTCACCGAGGTCTTTCATTGAAAACTCTTATTCAAGTATCCCTTTATGCTATCCAGAATTCTATATCATTTCCGATCAGCAATATGTCATCTACATATAATATCGAAATGCTCTGAGCTCCCACTCACTTTCTTGTAAATACTGAGGCTTCTCCAAAAGTCTCAGACAAACCCAAATGCTTTGATCACACTATCAAAGCGCTTATTCCAACTCGAGATGCTTGCACCAGTCCATAGATGGATCGCTGGAGCTTGCACACTTTGTTAGCTCCTTTGGATCGATAAAACCTTCTTGTTGCATCATATACAACTCTTCTTCCGTAAATCCATTCAGAATGCAGTCTTTACATCCATTTGCCAAATTTCATAATCATAAAATGCGCAATTGCTAACATGATTGAGACGGACTTAAGCATCGCCACTGGTGAGAAGGTCTCATCGTAGTCAATCCCTTGAACTTGCCGAAAACCCTTTGCGACAAGTCGAGCTTTGTAAACGATAATATTACCGTCGCGTCGGTCTTCTTCTTGAAGATCCACTTGTTTTCTATTGCTTGCCTACCCTCGGGCAAGTCAACCAAAGTCCATACTTTGTTTTCATACATGGATCCCATCTCAGATTTCATGGCCTCAAGCCATTTTATGGAATCTGGGCTCACCATCGCTTCTTCATAGTTCGTAGGTTCATCATGATCTAGTAGCATGATTTCCGAACAGGATTACCGTACCACTCAGTGCGGATCTTACTCTGGTTGATCTACGAGGTTCTCGTAGTAACTTGATCTCAAGTTTCATGATCAACATCATTAACTTCCTCACTACTTGGTGTAGGTGTCTCGAAACCGGTTTCTGCGACAAACTACTTTCAAGTAAGGGAGAAGGTACTATTACCTCATCAAGTTCTACTTTCCTCCCACTCACTTCTTTCGAGAGAAACTCCTTCTCTAGAAAGGATCCATTCTTAACAACGAATGTCTTGCCTTCGGATCTGTGATAGAAGGTGTACCCAACTGTCTCCTTTGGGTATCCTATGAAGACACATTTCTCGATTTGGGTTCGAGCTTATCAGGTTGAAGCTTTTTCACATAAGCATCGCATCCCCAAACTTTAAGAAACGACAACTTTGGTTTCTTGCCAAACCACAGTTCATAAGGCGTCGTCTCAACGGATTTCGACGGTGTTCTATTCAGTGTGAATGCGGCCGTCTCTAGAGCATAACCCCAAAACGATAGCGGTAAATCTGTAAGAGACATCATAGATCGCACCATATCTAGTAAAGTGCGATTCGACGTTCGGACACACCATTACGTTGTGGTGTTCGGGTGGCGTGAGTTGCTAAACTATTCCGCATTGTTTCAAATGTAGACCAAACTCAGAACTCAAATATTCACCTCCACGATCGATCGTAGAAATTTAATTTTCTTGTTACGATGATTTTCAACTTCACTCTGAAATTCTTTGAACTTTTCAAATGTTTCAGACTTATGTTTCATTAAGTAGATATACCCATATCTCGCTTAAGTCATCTGTGAAGGTGAGAAAATAACGATATCCGCCACGAGCCTCAACATTCATCGGACCACATACATCAGATGTATGATTTCCAACAAATCTGTTGCTCTCTCCATAGTACCGAGAACGGTGTTCTAGTCATCTTGCCCATGAGGCACGGTTACATAAGTGCCAAGTGATTCATAATCAAGTGACTCCAAAAGTCCATCAATATGGAGTTTCTTCATGCGCTTTACATCGATATGACCTAAGCGGCATTGCCACAAATAAGTTGCACTATCATTATCAACTCTGCATCTTTTGGCTTCAACATTATGAATATGTGTATCACTACTATCGAGATTCATCAAAATAGACCACTCCTCAAGGGTGCATGACCATAAAAGATGTTACTCATATAAATAGAACAACCATTATTCTCTCGATTTAAATGAATAACCGTCTCGCATCAAACAAGATCCAGATATAATGTTCATGCTCAACGCAGCACCAAATAACAATTATTTAGGTCTAAAACTAATCCCAAGGTAGATGTAGAGGTAGCGTGTCGACCGCGATCACATCGACTTTGGAACCATTTCCCACGCGCGATCGTCACCTCGTCCTTTGCGGTGTTAAGCAATCCGTAGTCCTGTTTGAGTTGCAAATATTAGCAATGAACCAATATCAAATACCAGTGCTATCTGCGAGCTCTAGTAAGGTACACATCAATAACATGTATATCACATATACCTTTGTTCACCTTGCCATCCTTCTTATCCGCCAAATACTTGGGGCAGTTCCGCTTCAAATGACGATCGCTTGCGGTAGAAGCACTCGATTTCAGGCTTAGGTCCGACTTGGGTTTCTTCTCCGAGCAGCAACTTGCTTGTCTGTTCTTCTTGAAGTTCCCTTCTTCTTCCCTTTGCCTTTCTTCTTGAAACTAGTGGTCTTATTGACCATCAACACTTGATGCTCCTTCTTGATTTCTACCTCCGCAGCCTTTAGCATTGTAAGAGCTCTGTATAGTCTTTACTAACCCTTGCATATTATAGTTCATCACGAAGCCTTTGTAGCTTGGTGGCGTGATTGAAGAATTTCATCAATGACACAATCATCCGGAAGATTAACTCCCAATTGTGTCAAGTGATTGTAGTACCCGCACATTCGAGTATGTGCTCACTAATGTAACTATTCTCCTCCATCTTGCAGCTATAGAACTTATTGGAGACTTCATATCTCTCAATCCGGGCATTCTGTTGAATATTAACTTCAACTCTGGAACATCTCATATGCTCCATGACGCTCAAAACGTCGTTGAAGTCCGGTTCTAAGCCGTAAAGCATGGCACATCGAACTATAGAGTAGTCATCAGCTTTGCTTTGCAGACGCTCACAACATCGGTGTTGCTCAAAGAAGAGTCTGGCACCTAGCGGTGCATCCAGACGTAACTCTTACAGGCAGCAATGAGGATGATCTCGTTACGGACCCAATCCGTGTAATTGCTACCATCATCTTTCAACTTTGCTTTCTCAAGGAACGCATTAAAATTCAACGGAACAACAAAGACGAGCCATCTATCTACAATCAAACATAAACAAGCAAGATACTATCAGTACTAAGTTCATGATAAATTTAAGTTCAATTAATCATATTACTTAAGAACTCCCACTTAGAAAGACATCTCTAGTCATCTAAGTGATCACGTGATCCAAATCAACTAAACCATAACCGATCATCACGTGAAATGGAGTAGTTTTCAATGGTGAACATCTTATGTTGATCATATCTACTATATGATTCACGCCGACCTTTCGGTCTCCGTGTTCCGAGGCCATATCTGCATATGCTAGGCTCGTCAAGTATAACCCGAGTATTCTGCGTGTGCAAAACTGGCTTGCACCCGTTGTAGATGGACGAGAGCTTATCACACCCGATCATCACGTGGTGTCCGGGCACGACGAACTTTGGCAACGTGCATACTCGGGAGAACACTTCTTGATAATTTAGTGAGAGATCATCTTATAATGCTACCGTCAATCAAAGCAAGATAAGATGCATAAAGGATAAACATCACATGCAAATCAATATAAGTGATATGATATGGTCATCATCATCTTGTGCTTCGTGATCTTCATCTCCGCAGCACCACCATGATCACCATCGCCACCGGCGCGACACCTTGATCTCCATCGTAGCATCGTTGTCGTCTCGCCAATCTTATGCTTCTATGACTATCGCTACCGCTTAGTGATAAAGTGAAGCATTACAAGGCGATTGCATTGCATACAATAAAGCGACAACCATATGGCTCCAGCCGATTGCCGATAACCGGTTACAAAACATGATCATCTCATACAATAAAATATAGCATCACGCCTTGACCATATCACATCACAACATGCCCTGCAAAAACAAGTTAGACGTCCTCTACTTTGTTGTTGCAAATTTTACGTGGCTGCTACGGGCTTAAGCAAGAACCAGTCTCACCCACG